>JAXGGT010000116.1:1007638-1042174 GCA_035583425.1 Marsdenia floribunda | reverse complement strand
CTGACCGAGCTAGCAAGAAGGGAGAGGGAAGCCGGGATATTTCCAGAGGCCGAAGTGGATCTTTTCATGAAGGTAAATCCCAAAAATCAATATACACATATTAAACTATATTTACCGAGACTTTAACTAATAAAATCTTTTGTTTGCTGAATTAATAAAACTCAGGCAACCGCCATGGAAGGTGTTGAGAACAGTCTGAATACCGACTACACGCTCAGGGTACGTGTGATCAACGTCTTAAATTAACACCAAACAAACATGCATAATGCATTTTGACAACATTTTCCTCTCTAGACATATATATATATATACATGTTGAGTTGCATCGTGTGGAGAAGCGGGGAGTGGTAAGCCAGCTTTACCACCAACACTACGACTTTTCCAAGTTTTTGGTATGAAACAGTCAACACCAACCACGTCTACAGTTTCTATTCTGGGTCAAATATCTCTCCTTACCTACTCCCACCTCCACCCCCTACATCTCTAGTTCCCATACCGAGCAGGTCCAGGTCACACAATGTTTGGATATATATAGGGATACTGGTTAATTAGTGAACCGCCATTTTTCCTTTTTTTTTTTTTTTTTTTCTTTTCAACATCAACAAATTAAAATGGATTTCTAATATATATATATACGTATGTATAATTGATTATATTGCAGATACTGGGACTAGATGTATGCAGGGACACTATTGTTGGAGATGAAATGATGAGGGGAATTTCAGGAGGCCAAAAGAAGCGAGTCACAACAGGTCATATATATATACATATATTTTACCATAAAATTACTTGGAAATGTCAGTGAAGTTAGTCTTAATCATTAAATCATGTTCATGATTTTAACCATCTCTCTGGGTAGAGATTCGGCCATCATTAATTTGACTTTTTATAGATAAGAGTTCTGTTTCAAAGTTAGTACAATTGAGTCGCTGACCAAATCCTCCTCCTCTCTTCTCTTTTCCACATATGGGAACTTTACAAAATGTCCCCACCTCAACAACCCCTTAGACGTTGACGCCAACAAAAGGATAAATAGATAAGACTACAAAACAAATTAGTCTACTTTTTTTTTTTTTTCTTCTTCTTAATTATGACATCACTAAATTAGTGTACATATGTCATCGCTTTTGCTATCAATCATAAGAAGAAGACTAGGTCTCTGGTATTCAGGAGGCAGAAGACCAGAAAGAGGTAAAATCTGTGTCTAAGTACTTTAATTCCACCAACTACAGAAGATTCTTACCAAACCATTTTCATATGCACGCAAGTTATGTCAGCCCTGCAGCCAAACAACCAAACTCTTTCCTTAGGTCATCAAAAAAAACAGGCTTTCTTAAAAAACAGGCTTTCTTATCGACAGAAATAATTATTAGTCATATGAGGCTGGCAAATAAGTTGACATTGGAGAGAGAAAACTGACATAAATTATAATTTTCTCTAGGAAGAAGATTGGTTGGTTTTTTTTTTTAAAGTAAAGATTGGTTGGTTAGTACCCATGTAATTGATTACTATTAGATATATGGGCTCTAACTTTGGTCCATTTCCCATAAACAGGGGAAATGATTGTTGGGCCAACGAAGACATTGTTTATGGACGAGATATCAACAGGGCTAGATAGCTCGACAACATTTCAAATAGTCAAGTGTTTGCAACAGATTGTGCACTTGACTGAGGCCACAGTTTTTATGTCTCTCCTCCAGCCGGCTCCCGAGACTTTTGACCTCTTTGATGATATTATTCTCCTGTCTGAAGGCCAGATTGTCTACCAGGGCCCAAGAGATCATGTTCTTGAATTCTTTGAGAGTTGTGGATTCAAGTGTCCAGAGAGAAAGGGCACAGCTGATTTCTTGCAAGAGGTACTACTAATTGCATCTTCCATTTTCATTACTAACTATATATATATATATATATGTATATTACTCTAAATTGAGATTGTTAATACCATTAATTGTCTTAATTAATTTCAATGTATAACAGGTTACCTCGAGAAAGGATCAAGAACAGTACTGGGCAGACCGTCACAGGCCATACAGATATATATCGGTTCCTGAATTTGCCAAAAAGTTCAAGCGTTTCCATGTTGGTTTGAGGCTGGAAAATGAACTGTCAGTTCCTTTTGACAAAACTCGGAGTCACAAAGCAGCTCTGGTTTACAAGAAATACTCAGTCCCCAAGAAAGAGCTGCTCAAGGCCAACTTTGACAAGGAATGGCTACTAATCAAGAGAAACTCTTTCATCTATGTTTTCAAGACTGTCCAAATCATCATTGTGGCACTCATTGCTTCAACTGTGTTTCTGAGGACTGAGATGCACACCAGAAATGAAGAGGATGGGGCAGTGTATGTGGGCGCATTGCTGTTCGGAATGGTCATCAACATGTTCAATGGTTTTTCGGAACTCTCACTCACTATCCAGAGACTTCCAGTCTTTTACAAGCACAGAGACCTTCTATTCCATCCCCCTTGGACTTTTACCCTCCCAACTTTTCTTCTAAAAATCCCTATCTCCATGTTTGAGTCCGTTGTATGGATGGTGGTGACGTACTACACCATAGGATTCGCTCCCGAAGCTAGCAGGTGAAAAAGACTATCCTGGTTTTTTTCTTTTTAATCACCCTTTACCATTCATTTCATTCTCCTGGTATCGAAACGTAAAATCCATCTATAAGTTTTTCTTTTGGAATCTAATGCGTCTATTATTACATGTTCCATTATTATTCTCAGGTTCTTCAAGCAACTACTTCTAGTATTTCTGATCCAGCAAATGGCTGCGGGATTATTCAGGCTCATTGCAGGAATTTGCAGAACAATGATCATCGCAAACACCGGAGGAACTCTGTCTCTTCTACTTGTTTTTCTGTTGGGTGGCTTCATCCTCCCCAAAGGTTGGTGCACTATGTGTAAAGCAAACAATAAGACACAGCTAGAAAGTAAAATGAGACGACATAAAGTAATATGGTTTGAGCGGGAAGAACTTATTCCTTTCTTATCTTCTTGACAGGTCAAATTCCTGATTGGTGGGGTTGGGCATACTGGGTTTCACCTTTGACCTATGGTTTCAACGCCTTCACTGTTAACGAAATGTTCGCTCCAAGGTGGATGAACCGTAATGTAAGCATATCTTCTCTCTTTATCCCCATCATATAAAGAACTTAGCAAAACGAAAGTTGAAGAAGAACCATCTACAAAGAAAGTTTCCAATCATCTATTTTTGGCTATAATGCAGGCTACAGATGGTAGAACAAGATTGGGGCTGGAAGTACTGAAGAACTTTGATGTCTTCCCCCAAAAAAACTGGTTCTGGATTGGTGCAGGAGCTCTCTTGGGCTTTACAGTTCTCTTTAACATCCTTTTTACATTTGCTCTGATGTACTTCAAACGTAAGGCCTTTAACATGTCTTTTAAAGCTTCCCATGCTACCGAAGAATTCATTTTAAATTTTTTTTTTTTTTATTCTCCAAACAAAACAGCTCTTGGAGGACCACAAGCCACAATTTCCAAGGAGCAGGCAAGAGAGATGGAAATTGAGGAACAAGAAGCAGAAGAAGAACCAAGATTTCAGAAAGTCAAGTCGAAGAAAGATTCACTACCCTTATCTTCTTTGGATAGAAATAACTCAAGTAAATTTCATGACAAGCACTCAATTAATTACTACTGATAGTGAATCCTTAAGAAAAAAGAGATTAATATATCTTCCTGTATTGGTTTCTTGTAGGAGAAATGGAAATTCATAGAATGAGCAGTATCACCAATGGCAATGGAAGTACGAGAAAGGATGATGCAAGACTGGAGTCTGCAGGTGGTATTGCTCCTAAGAGAGGAATGGTTCTTCCATTCACTCCATTGGCAATGAGCTTTGACTCTGTTAACTACTTTGTGGACATGCCTCCAGTAAGCACCCGTGGTTTCTTTTGTAATATCTTGAAAGTCCACAATGATAAAGATAACTGATTCATTGAATTTGAACAGGAAATGAAGGATCAAGGAGTCACTGAGGACAGGCTCCAATTACTTCGTGATGTAACTGGTGCATTTAGGCCAGGAGTTCTGACTGCACTAATGGGAGTCAGTGGAGCTGGAAAGACTACCCTAATGGATGTTCTAGCTGGAAGGAAAACAGGGGGATACATTGAGGGTGACATTAGAATATCTGGATTCCCAAAAAAGCAAGAAACGTTTGCTAGAATTTCAGGTTACTGCGAACAAAATGACATCCACTCACCTCAAGTAACTGTCCGTGAATCATTGATCTACTCTGCATTCCTTAGGCTGCCAAAAGATGTCAGCAATGAGGAAAAGATGGTAAGTAACATTCTTTCATATGAATGAAGTTTTAAATTCATGAATATGGGATTTGAATTACTCAAAACACTTCTCCTTTATACTTTCTACAGACATTTGTGGATGAAGTGATGGACCTGGTTGAACTAAACAATCTAAAGAATGCTATAGTGGGTCTCCCAGGGGTAACTGGACTCTCGACTGAACAAAGAAAGAGATTAACCATTGCGGTTGAGCTTGTTGCTAATCCATCAATCATCTTTATGGATGAGCCAACTTCTGGTCTCGATGCGAGAGCAGCAGCAATTGTCATGAGGACAGTTAGAAACACAGTGGATACAGGGAGAACTGTAGTTTGCACAATTCATCAGCCTAGCATTGACATATTTGAAGCTTTTGATGAGGTAGAAAATTTAAATAAGACTTCTATTTCCCTCAATTTTTAAATCCACATTCAACGCTACATGCAGACACATTATATACATATCTGACATCCTATGTTATTTTTGGCAAAAGCTGCTTTTGATGAAAAGAGGAGGCCAAGTGATATATGCAGGACCATTAGGCCGACATTCACAGAAGATAATTGAGTACTTTGAGGTAATTAATATTCCTATAGTGTCCATATACTTTTTTGGTGGTGATATAAAAATAAAAATAAAACCAACACCTTCACGGTCATCTACTACAGGAAATTCCTGGAGTTTCAAAGATTAAAGAGAAATATAATCCAGCAACATGGATGTTAGAAGTAAGCTCAGTAGCAACTGAAGTTAGACTTGGAATGGATTTTGCCGAACACTACAGATCATCATCTTTGCATCAGTAAGTTAAACAAGCACTTAAAAATTACCAAGGTTTAGAAATTACAGGACTGCATCTAATAAATATATATCCTTACGCAGACGAAATAAGGCTCTGGTAAAAGAGTTGAGCACACCGCCTCCAGGGGCAAAAGACCTCTACTATCCCACACAGTATTCTCAGAATACCTGGGGCCAATTCAGATCCTGCATATGGAAGCAATGGATGACTTACTGGAGAAGTCCAGACTATAATCTTGTCAGATACTTCTTCAGTTTAGCAGCAGCACTAATGGTTGGGACCATCTTTTGGAATGTTGGAAGTAAAAAGTAATGTCTTTTGCCACTATAAACACCTAAACTTCATATTATGCAGTAAGACACCTCATGATTAGTGTGCTAATTCCCTTTTTTCTATGTTTCCTCTTCTGCAGTGAAACCAGCAATGATCTTATGACCATCATTGGAGCTATGTATGGTTCTGTATTATTTGTAGGGATCAATAACTGCGCAACTGTACAGCCAATTGTAGCAATTGAAAGAACTGTGTTTTATAGGGAGCGTGCTGCTGGGATGTATTCTGCACTACCTTATGCCATGGCACAGGTGAGCCTCCTACTTTTCAGTACAGAGTTATCTGAACTAAAGGTTGACAAGCAACAAAACTAGATCTTTGGTGCTATATATTTTCTTAGATTTCCTACCTTTCAATCTCAAGTTTAAGAACGAAGTAATAGGCAGAAGGGCTAAATTTATCAAATTCCTGCAGATAGTGCAGAAGAAGTTACACGCCTTAACACATGTGAGTCTAAATTACTGACATATTCTTGATTACCTTGTACAGGTAATAGCAGAAATACCGTATATTCTGGGGCAAACTTCATATTATACTGTCATAGTGTATGCCATGGTGGGCTTTGAGTGGACGGCTTCAAAGTTCTTTTGGTTCTACTTCGTGAACTTCTTCTCATTCCTGTACTTCACGTACTACGGAATGATGACTGTGGCTATTACACCAAATCACCAGGTGGCAGCCATCTTTGCAGCAGCTTTCTATGCACTTTTCAACCTCTTCTCTGGATTCTTTATCCCAAGACCAGTAAGTTATCTTTTCCTGGTGGCCATGATTTTTTCCTTTTTATTCCTCAAACGGTAAACAGATGTTTGATATATTGCTCTTACTACGTTTTCAGAGAATTCCCAAGTGGTGGGTATGGTATTATTGGATTTGCCCGGTAGCATGGACAGTGTATGGATTAATAGTATCACAATATGGTGATGTGGTGGAGACTATTGCTGTACCTGGGATGCCATTTGAACCAAGAATTAAAGACTATATCCAGGCTCGTTTTGGATACAAACCAGACTTTATGGGACCAGTAGCTGCAGTCTTGGTTTGCTTCACTGTATTTTTTGCATTTATGTACGCCTACTGCATTAAGACACTGAACTTCCAAACAAGATAAAGTTGCGGTTGTTCATGGTAAACTGTGAATATGTATCTTATGTCATCTTTAGGTCTGAAAATTTTCAGCAAAGAAGATGAATCCGTAAGATTATTTGTTTTTGTAGTCATTATCACAAGGTGGATGATCATTTTCCACCATTAGTATATATATATATATATGTATATGTAATGTTAGTATAAAATGTTATCCTACTGATAAGAAACTTAAAAATTGTACATCAAGTTTTTTAAAGGATATTAATGTTATCCATTTCTAGTAATAATTGGATTTCTTCGAGAAACAATTCCGAATTTAATTTTCTCAAGAGATTATGTTGGAATGCAAATACCGTTCTCTTCAAGGTGATGGGAGAAACTTTGTAAAAGCAGTTACTTCTCTGCTCCATCAATGATGCAACTGTAGTAGTATCACCTATGGATCAACAATTGTATACCTTCTAATCGTAATTAACAGGTCATAATTAAGATTTTCTAACTACAATTCTTAAGAAGATTCATAGTCTAACTGTTATCAGGAAAGAAAAAATAAATAAATAAAAATATTACCAAGAAGCAATGCAAGGCATGCAAATTCTAGGCTTCTAACCCTAAGAATCAAGAAATTTGCCCTAAAAATGAGGCAAAAGAACAAAAAGAATTCGACCGATCAAGCATAAAAAATTACCAAAAAGAACATGCAAAAAAGAACGCAAATGCATGGCTTTGAGGAGGTTGAAAGCGTACACTGCCTAGTGGCCTCCGCAGCTATAATCTGAATCTGAATCTGAATCTGAATGAAATATATATATAGATATATTTATATGCCATCCTTTGAAGCGTGTATTCTGTCATTCAAAAAGGAGAGAGGGGGGTATACAGATATTCTTGCAGCAGACTGAAATGATGATTATTTTATTATTATTATTATTTTCTGGATAAAGAAATGATGATTTTATAAAGCAACGCATTCAAGAATCGTACCTGGGTTTTGGCCCATTGGAGCATTTTTTCCACAGGTCTTAAGCCACAGAATCGGAGAGTTGTGGCATTATGGAGTAGGCCCATTAAGAGAGGGAGGCCCCTAAACGCAAACGGACTAAGAAAAATAGAACGCCATTTGCCTCCAGAATCCGACGCTTTCAATTTCAACAATGACTAATCATGCAAAAGCGCATTTTGTCCTTGTACAATGAATCCTTCCTAGGATTCTAATCCAAAGTTTGTGAATTTTGTTCCACGAGGCCAAAACCATTAGACTTATACGATTTTATATACTTTTTCTTTTTCTTTTTGATTGTGTCAAAATTTTGTTTAATTATCTTTATTTGTTATAAGGAGATCGTCCAACAAAAATAAAAAATTGTTTGCTTTTGGAAGAAGGATGGAGGAATTCAATGAATAGATAAACAATCGTACCAAACACTTAGAACCGCAGCTACCCGTTTGTCCACATTTGAGAGGAAAGGAAACATTGTGCCAACAAAAGAAAAATGGAAGAAAAAAAAAAAAAGGGTCACCGTCGAATTAACTTTATAGTCAGACCACAAAACGTGTGCAACAGCATTCCTGGCATTCAATAATATACGAAAGAAAAACATGCGGCTACGAGGCCAAAGTAGATGGCCCCGCCTCAGACATGTTTCTATTCTACTACCTAACAAGGGCACCGAGTCGATGCGATTTTTTCCTTTTTTTTTTTGTTCTCTTAATCACAATTCACCACCACCATTACCCACACCCCCCAACTAACAATATAACTCAGTTGTCATGATTCAAGCCCGTGACTATAAGCCCTAAGAAATAAATGGATACTCTTCTAGTATAGTAAAGATAGTGTCAAGTAGTAGTTATCATAGTCACGACACGAACTGACAAGGCCCGCGAGCCCGGGTCATGACACCAGTCCTTTATTTTTTAAGCTTTTTCAATCCCCTATATGGTTTATTTTTTCTTTCCATTAAATCAAAATTTTATAAACATTGTGAATGGAGAGGGCCTTCCCTCTCCGTCCGTGGTGGATTAATTGCAATGCAACCACGTCATTAATTCTGGTGAGGACTAAGGAGGAGGATAAGCGACGGATTCTCCAATGCCGAAATCCCCATATTAATAGGGTTGAATCTGTGGTTGCATTGCTGTCAATTTTGCGCCAAGCCCCCACCGCCTTTCCTATTCTTCAAAATAATAATACCTATTATAAGAGAGATCCATTGTTTTTTTTCTATTAGAAGGATTAGGTGGTATTTAGTGGTATGCATATTTAATATCCGAATAGTTAGGCCAATTCCCAACTGTTTGTATTAAAACACATAGGTTTTAAGATCCGAATGGCTTCTAACATTTCGCAAATCAAACTTCTTTTTTTGAAATTTTTGAAACACTTTTATCTTTGTTATATATCGAATTTATGACCTCTCGAATCATAAATGAGACTGTTACCTTTCTTGACAAATAATAATTTGAGATCTTATAACTTAAAAGGATTTATTAGCAAATTATTAGTAGAAAGTTAATATCTTTATAAATTAATAAAGAATATTGGAAGGGTATTGTAGTTTTATTTTGGAAAAAAAAAAAGAATAAGGTTATTTTTGTGAGCAAGCGGTGACGGTTAACGCATTCTTCAATCAAAAGGGCAAAACCAACCAAAAAAGCCTTTCAGCATCGAAAGCTACCCAACTAACTGGAATTACATCTCAACAAAACGTGCTCTCTCCATCTCCGTCGTGCTTCACGACAACTAATACTAATACTCCAATACACACACCAACAAAGAAGACTTGGAACATTTCCTTTTCTTTCTTTAATTTTTATTTTTATTTTTATTTTTTTTTTTTTTTTTATGATTATAAATAGAATTGCTATTAATTGATTTATTTTTTTACTTACAAAAAAAAAAAAAAATGGTTGCTTATCTTTCTTTTTTAATAGTAAGTAGTTTTTTCTTATTAGTTATGAATTAAAATTACAATAAAAAAAAATATTTTAAATGAAATATAGTTTTTTATTTCAATTTATATTAACAGGGGGTATTTTTTTAATTTTTTTTTTGATAATTTATTAATATGGGGTCTTATTACCTAGTGTTTGGGGTAGAGAAATTCTAGTAGAACCAAAAGGACAAGTTTGAGGCATTTTTCAAGAAAAAGGAAAAGGGTAAAAAAGACAAAGTCTCATACCTCATGGGGTTGGGAAGAAGAGGACAGTTTTCAGGGGTTGATTCCGTCTGATAATCTCATATATTCCCACTTTTAGTCTTTAGCTTACAGGTTCTTTCCCGCCCTTGTCATCATCATCCACCATTTATTGAAAGTTTAACGGGGCAGTAATGTCCCTATAGAAAAAATATAAGATCGTAATTGAAAAATAACACACATATGTATATATATATAAAGTAAAATTTAATAATTTTTCTATTAAAAAAGTAATAATTGAAGTTGTATTTAGACAAAATTTTAATATAAACATAATCATAGAAATGTATGTAGAATGTTATATATATTGTGTTTATTATATTTTAGTATTATTTTTATTTTTATTTTTAATTGTTACAGACAAAAAAAAAAGTTATTAATTTAATTATTATTTTTATAAAATTAAAATAGTATTTATTAATATTTTTTCTTAAATAATCTTCTATTAATATTTTATAATGAATATTTATTTATTAGAAACTAAAAATATTTTAATCTTTTCAAATGTAACATTTTAATTTTAATAATTTTTAAAGAATATATAATTTTTCTTTGTTAAAATTAAAAAAAAAAAAAAAAGAAGTTATATATATACACACTAGTCACAATTCACTTGAGTTTATAAGAAAAATAGATATATGCATAGGTGTAGATTTTTTTTTTTTTATGAATTTTAATTATTTTTAATTAAGAATAATTTTTTGTTGAATTATTATTTAAATAAGGCTAAATTTTTCAAAAAAATACTATTTTATTCATATATAATGACTATCCAAATGTAGACACATTTACAGAATATTACCCTTAAAAGTATAATAAATATTAATTTTTTTGTATAGTTAAAAAAATATATATATTTTTAGACCGAAGGAAAGTAACAAAAATTCTCTTCATAATAAGGTTTTGGGAAACAAAGACGCATTCAACTCTTAATTCAGACAACAAGAATAATTTTATAGGGAAATGAAATTTTTCGAGTATATATATAATTTGTTAGATCGAAATAAATAAAAGGGAAAAAAGAAAAAGGGTTATTATTATTATTTATTAGTTGGAGGGAAAGAGTGTTAGTAGTGTATAGTTCTCCCAACTATAAAAATGCTTTACTAAGGAGGAGAGAGAGAGAAGGGAGTTAGAGCTGATACATTCATTCATACATAACCAGGAGAAGCGTCCGAGAGCTACCTAGACGCCTCTCTTTCCATCTCCCTTCTCCTCTCTCGTTTCGGTTGGGCAAGGACCACTCTGCCTCCAGACAGTATGTTTTCTTTGAACGGTGGCAGCTTTCCGGTAATTTGAACCAAAAAAATCAAGAACTCTTTTTTTTCCCCCCGAGATTCTTCAGCTTTGCTACTTCTGTAATTTTCTTGAGCTGAACTTCCTTTTTCATTGTTTGATCCCGATTCTCTTTTGTCATTTTGGAAGAAAAGGTTTTTTTTTTTATTATTTTTTTATTTTGAGCCGTACCTGTTTTTATGAACTTTGGTTCCCAGCATTTTGTTCTCCGAGTTATGGTTTTTATGTAATTCTGTTAAAAGGATTTCAAGGAAATCTTTCTATGTTGTAGTTTAAAGCTTTTGCATTCATGAGTCTTCCCATTTCTGCCTCCATAGATTCAGTGGACAAAGCAAAGTATCTGTTTTTCTTTTGAAGATTCACTTGATTTATAAATAAATGATCTGAATTTGCTGGTAAATCAAACTACTGGAAGATGACCTTTTTGGAATTTATTTTATTACGCAGAATAATCCCCTTCATGGAGTTTCCAGAGCCTTGACTCTACCAAGAAGAAGAATTACAATTCCTGTCGTGGTGGCGGCTGCTGTTAACTCAAACGGAAAACCTGGAGATGGAAACGTCAGCGTTTTAGTGGAGAACACTCTAAAGGAGATCAGGGATGCTTCTCCGTTGGTTGACAAAGATTCCAAATCTAACGTCAGCGGTGGAGTTGGTGACGTGTATGGAGAAGACACTGCCTCCGAAGATCAATCGATCACCCCTTGGACAGTCTCCGTTGCTAGGTGAGAGAGGTCACACCATGGGATCATGATCAATAAATTGTCGATGATTTCAATGTTACTATTCCATATATTGAGGTCTCATTGATCTTCATGCTCTTTCATGTTTTACCATCTTGAGTTCCTTTAATCCAAAACTAGGAAGCAATCGTAGGCCTATTCCATGCACTGCTCTGATATCCATTTGGTGAGATGGATTTAAAAATAGAGGTTTTTCAGTATCTCATTTTTTTAAAATTCTTTTATAATTTGGTAAGGTGAGAATAAATTTCATACTGATTGGTGGTTTTGTTGTAGACACTCAACAATCTTCTATACTTCGATTAACAGAATGCATGTAGGTTTCAAAATTGAAATAGTTTCTGTTATGTCACGTTTTTGCTTCCTTTTTTAGCTTTTGAGATTTAGATATGGTCTTGATACAGATGATGTATTGACGGGAACCTACTCATACCTACAGAGCTCAAATAAATGCCTTTTGCTACACACCTTATTAATATTTTGATTCTAGTTTTTTTCTTTGGAAAGAAAAAGTTATTGAGGACTTCCTTATTGCTGCAAAGCACTGAAATTGAAAACAAGAAGGATTTTTGTTCTTTGCATACAGTGGATAAGAGGCTCTAAAAGGAAGCTAATATCATTGCTGTAACTGAACAAGAAAAACTAAATGTTCAGGAGTTGGTGTGTCTTTCCTGCAATCAAATATACATATGAAAAAGGGAGAATTTGAATTACTTACCTGGCTCTAAAATCACATATGTTTAACTGTTTTATTCTGTCAGTTATCTCTCTAAGGTTCAAAACTTAATTTCGCTTGTTGCTTGGTGCTGTAGTGGGTATCCATTGTTGCGTGATCCACACTACAATAAAGGGCTTGCCTTCTCTGAGAAAGAGAGAGATGCTCATTACTTGCGTGGTCTTCTCCCACCAGTGGTTGTCAGCCAAGAGCTCCAGGTTCTCCATCTTCTATATTCTCAAACCATTTTCTCCATTCCTTGTGAAAATAGATTTTTAATCTGTCTTTTTGGCACTTTACTGAGCAGGTCAAAAAGATGATGGCAAACATGCGTCAATATCAAGTACCTCTACAGCGTTACATGGCCATGATGGATCTTCAGGTTGTAGATTGTTCAATTGTTCTCCATTTCTTTGTTACTGATTTCTTTTTCAAAAGAACCTCAATTGTATAAAGCTTCTAAATATTTAATTTTGAATGTCACACAAGTAATGGATCTTCCAAGCCTTTAAAATTTAGCGCTTGCAGAGACAGTTTGAGAACCTTGGGTTTATCAGATTGGAAATGGCGTCTAATTACTACATTTCATTGAGCATATACATGCCTTGGCTGGTATTGCTTCACTAAATATGTTTGGTCTCTTTTGTTTCCCTGATCTATACAGGAGAGGAATGAAAGGCTGTTCTACAAGATGCTTATTGACAATGTTGAGGAGCTACTTCCTATTGTTTATACTCCTACTGTTGGTGAGGCATGCCAAAAGTACGGTAGCATTTTCAGGCAGCCACAAGGTCTCTTCATCAGTTTGAAGGAAAAGTATGCAGTGATCAAGCTCAGTTTATTTACTTGATTATCCCCCAAGTACTTCCTTACACATGTTATAGCTTAGCTGTTTTAGCATTTTGCAGAGGGAGAATACTTGAGGTATTAAAGAATTGGCCTGAGAAGAGAATTCAAGTTATTGTTGTGACAGACGGTGAACGCATTTTGGGCCTTGGCGACCTTGGCTGCCAGGTATGTAATATATGGAGTTCTCCTCACACCACCCCTTGTAATTTCCATTTTGGGACAGCACTTAATTGTGTTATTCATCCAATCTTTCCATATAGGCATGTCTGGGGCATTGTATACACAAAGGCTTTTTGCCTTTTATTTTGGACGCCATTCTGATTTTCCAATATTTACTTATTGACAGGGAATGGGTATACCTGTAGGAAAGCTTTCATTGTACACAGCTCTTGGAGGAATTCGTCCTTCAGCTGTAAGTATTTACTACATTAAAATAACTTAACTATTTACTTTCTTGTTTCAGGTGTCTATTAAGTGATATTCCCATCATATATATATTTAAATATTTTAATTAGTAAATCTTGAGGTTGAAATCTGGTACTCCCGTAGAACATGTGGCATAAGATTGCGAGAGGCACTAGCTTTACCTGCAGCTTAAAATGCTGAAGAAGAGCTTGCCTGAGGACAATGGAGCATCATCCAAACAATGAAAATTTACCATATCTAGTTTTATTCTTAGGCATGTCTTTTTGGTAAAGAAAAGAAGAAATATAATTGACCATTTGTTTCATCTCAATGGTGTCATTTTTTGCTTTAAATTATTACTTTACATGGCACTTATGCAGAAGAAGTAACAGTTTTTCTTTTAAATATTTTGGCAGTGTTTGCCTGTAACCATTGATGTTGGCACAAACAATGGGAACTTATTGAATGATGAATTTTACATTGGGCTCAGGCAAAGGAGAGCTACTGGACAGGTTAATACTACGTTAGACTATAGTGTTCACTTTGAGGCACTTCTGCATATTTTTTGACCTTATAAGCTCCAAATCTTTTCCCATCTCTAGGAGTATGCAGAACTTTTACATGAATTTATGGCAGCTGTCAAGCAGAACTATGGGGAGAAAGTACTCATTCAGGTTAGTGACACAAAAAATAGTTGCAATTCATTTTCTGTCTATTTTTCTTGTTTTCGATGGCAGTTGATGTCGTAATTCAAATTTTGGTGCCATTTTCCTTTTTGTATGTTTTGCAGTTCGAAGATTTTGCAAACCACAATGCCTTCGATCTCCTTGCAAAATATGGTCCTACTCACCTTGTTTTTAACGATGATATTCAGGTTCTTTGGTGATTGATTTTTTTAATCTTCATAGGCTTCTTTTCTCTTTCTTCCTGAGCATTTTGGAAGTGAATTAACTGATTTTATCCTTTTCTCCATCTGGTTAGGGGACAGCATCAGTGGTCCTTGCTGGGCTTATGGCAGCACTAAAGTTAGTTGGGGGAGACTTAGCTGACCATAGATTTCTATTTCTTGGAGCAGGAGAGGTGGTTCTTTTTTGCTTTGTTTCTAGATTTCAATCGCTTTTACAACACACACAGACATATATCTATTTATCTATCTATCTATATATATGCATATATAGCTATATAGAAAACTCCTTCCTTTTTATTTTTTATTTTAAAATTTCGAGGTGACATTTATTGCTCTTTTCTTCCCCTCAATACCCATTTTATGTAATGCTTTTTTATTTAAGTCAAAGGATATTTTAGACTTTTATCACAAAATACATCATTTAAAATATTTTTTTGTGAAAGTAAAAAGTGCAACAAGTGCAAAAAAAGAAAAAGAAAAACAGAGAGTATTAAAATTAAAAAAAAATTAAAAAATTTGAGTGCATATTAATTGTGGCTATGCCATTAATTTAACTTTTGAAGTTGTCATTTTGGTTTTTCTTCATGTCATCTCTTTGCAAGACCTCATATTTTTTTTTTTTGGAACCTCACATTTTTCATTTAACCTCTTGTTTAGAGACTAGTAATTCATGCACATTTTTCATTTAGATAGTGCTTCAAGATGTATCCTAAAAGTTTCTTATATCTTCTTGGTGGTGCAGGCTGGAACTGGTATTGCAGAACTGATTGCTCTTGAGATGTCAAAGCAGGTCAATAAATGAATTTACCTTCCCTCCCTTATATGTGGTCTGTATTTCAAATGCAATCTGGTAATAGTTGATTAACGGACTTACTCTTTGCAGACAGGTGCCTCTGTAGAAGAGACTCGAAAGAAGATTTGGCTTGTGGACTCAAAGGTTTTAAAACCATTATATTTACCTTTTATTTTTTCAGTATTGGTCCCCTTTGTTACTGAAGGAAGATGTAGCTCTTCTATAATATTTGGAATCTTCTATGTAGGGGTTAATTATTCAGTCTCGGATGGATTCACTTCAACATTTCAAGAAACCCTGGGCCCATGAGCATGAGCCTGTTAGATACTTAGCAGATGCAGTTAAGGTGCAAACTCTTAACTTCTAAACTCCAGGATCTCTATGTGCCCATATATTCATCATTTTAATTTCCCCTTTTTATACCAGGCCATTAAGCCAACAGTGTTGATTGGATCATCAGGAGTAGGCAGAACATTCACTAAAGAAGTTGTGGAGGCTATGTCATCCATCAATAAGGTGCTTCATTAATCTCCTCCCTTTTTGGGCTTCTTTGTCCAGTATAATATTTGGCATTGGCAAGACGAAAAAGAAATATATATATATACACACGTGGATGTGAAGGAAACAGTGATAATTTAATTCCTGGGATGCAGAGACCTCTTATACTTGCACTCTCCAACCCTACTTCTCAGTCCGAGTGTACAGCAGCTGAAGCTTATACATGGAGTGAGGTATTATTATCCTATACATCACACATTTTTGTCTTTTTTATGAATCCAACATAAGTGTCAGTCAATTTTATAATTTATTAGAAAAAAGAAAACAGGGCTTGTTTTCCCCTGACACTGTTGGTTCTGCCTTCAGGGTCGTGCTATCTTTGCTAGCGGTAGCCCATTTGAGCCAGTTGAATATGATGGAAAAGTGCATGTGCCTGGCCAGGTTTTGCTTTGTAACCTTTTGATCCACAATATAATCATTATCATGAATAATGGAGTCTGTAAGGCTAACTATTCTTCACATCGCCTTGATTAGGCTAACAATGCCTACATCTTCCCTGGATTTGGTCTGGGACTGATAATTTCTGGTGCAATCCGTGTTCATGATGACATGCTCCTGGCTGCCTGTAAGTTTTTCATTTTATTATTATTATTATTATTTTCTGTAATTGAGGGATTTACCTGTTGTTATATTTGAGATTCTAATACTGGGGATATCATCTATTTGCTAAAAACTGTTAAATGTTAAAAAATAAATAAAAATCAGTTTGTTTACCATCCGTGTATTGTAAATCAGTCTTCCAGTTGTTAGATGTGTAATACAACCAAATAAGGTGTCAGTGCAACTTATTTAAGGACTTATTTGGACACCTATCTGAGAGACTAGTTAGAAGCATGGATGATTGATTAGAAACCATTTGTTTAATGTAGAAAGTCATCTTTTGTTCTAGCAATCACACAAGAAGAAGTCATCTTATATTTCCTCCTGATAGTTATTGTGTTAAACATGTTTACTTGTTTCAATGTGTTCAGCTCAAAAATGCCCAGTTCAGGTTGTGACTATGTCCATTGGATTTACTTTTGTTGCCCCCCTGTTCCTTTCATTTTATCATAAAGGTTGAAAGTGATATATCTATATTAGTTCAACCACATCTTATGACTTTCTGTGCTATCTCTTCTTCCTTGAAACAGCGGAAGCTTTGGCTGCTCAGGTTACAGATGAAAATCTTGCAAAGGGGCTCATCTATCCTCCATTTTCCAACATCAGAAAGATTTCAGCCCAAATTGCTGCCAAAGTAGCTGCCAAGGCTTATGAACTTGGTAAGATTAGTAACATGAATTCTTAGTTGTTAGAAGGAAATGTTACCATCGTACCTTTGTAAACAACTTTGATTCTTTACAGGTTTGGCTACGCGTCTCCCTGAACCAGAAAATCTAGTTGCCTATGCTGAGAGCTGTATGTACAGCCCCAGTTATCGAAGCTATCGCTGAACTTCCATAAATTCTAGGGGTGTTCTATCCATAAATGTCCTCCCCACAAACGCCTCTTTTTTTCTTTTTTTTTTTTTTTTTTCCAATTATTTATTATTTCCTTCGTACTGCCAGTCATATATACAAGCAGGTAGAAGATGAAATGCCTTAGAAAATGTTGTGTTAGGTGATATATAATATCAAAACTATTCATCTTCAAGACTGGTTTGCAGTAAAACTATGTAAACTTTATCCATTTTTGTAGCATTAGCGAAGTAAAACTCTTTGTAAAACCATTATCCTACTTGTGTTTTCCCACATTCCCCGGGCCGCCTTCTCACAATTTCTTCATTCATTAAATTGTGGCATCTCACTGTACTCTTTGCCTGGATTTGGATGAGACTAGGCTTGACAAATTCCAACCAGTTTTCTCTTGATTTAGAAAATGAAAAAGGAAGCAATCTCAATCTAATATTGCATACCCATGGACTGATCTTGTAGAGCTACTGTTTTTAAAATTCGGTGCTTTCTCTCAATTCCTCTCCTCAAACCTGTGTAAGATTTTCGTCGTGCTGACCCCCAATTAGCCCTAAAATATGCTCCTATAAATAAAGCATCTCTAAAGAAAAAATTCACTGCTCGCCATTTATGTAAGCACCAAGGGGGTATATCAGCCCAAAAACTTCCCTAATCAGAAATCCGGAATGGTAAAAGGAGGGGAAGGATTTGGATTGTAGAAACAGATATTCAGGCAATTTGCCAATTTTCCAAATTATTGAAAATCCTTCTGATATATATATACAATTAGAAAGAATGATAACAATAATATCCCTACAGCTATATATTACAATGAAACTGATTCTACATAAGTTAATACGAATAGGTAAGGAATAATAAAACCACATGCTTTCTACTTGTGTTTAGTTATGGAGATTGAAAACGAGTTGATCGTTCCCAACTCATCATACTGCTTGGACACTACTTTCTTCCTCAGCTATTGTCGTTTCTTTTAGTGGGGGTGCTTTTGCATGGAATGCTGATTGCCTTGATGGCTCCCCAGTCAACTTAAGGGAAAGGGAGGATGAATCTCCTATGCTGAGATGAGACATGCCCACTAGTTCATCAACGGCTGGTTTCTTTGGAAGAACGGGAGTTGGCTTTAGGATCTGATGCTCAGAGGCCTTTGCCACTCCATCTTCTTCTTGAAGGGCCACATTTGAAGGCCATAAAGGAATTGGAACCGGTATAAAAGCTGTATAGTATGCCGGAAATACCGAAGGAATTTCAGGTGAAGGCATAAAACTTTCTTTAACTTCTTCAACTGATTCACTAGGTGTAGTTTCCATAGGCTCAAAATCTGATTTGAGGGAAAGATCCAAAGAAGGCAGCAACTTTTCGTTATCATCTTCCCTTGCTTGCAAATGAGGAGCTGAAAGCTGTTCTTTACTGCTATCAATTACTTGAGGGAGCATATATTTTTCTTCTGGCAAAGTTGGTTGATCTGCAGCCTGATAAATGAAAAAAAATTAGTAAAGAATAAAGAAAAAACAGCAGACAACAATCATGATCATGAACCTTCACTCTTCCAGATATGATCATGCTTTTGATGTTTCTGCTAATGCCCTTCAGTGTGCTTGTGTTAAACACAAACATTACACCCACTTACATGTATGATCAAGCATGCAATATTTCACATCAAGAGATGTTTATAGAACAGAGTTAGTACAAAGGAAATGCGCATAACCTCTGGAACCATGTCAAAGAGGCTGGATCTTCTCTTTCTCCGTGTAGCATTACTCTGTCGTATAAAATACTTCTGGGCATGACTAGCAACTTGTGTTGGAGTCCTTGAAGGTACATAATTCCTTGATATGCCTCGCCAGTCTCCTTTCCCCAACTTTTGGAGACCAAGCAGGAAAAGTCGATGCTCTTCTTCAGTCCAAGGAACACCTGTAAAGACAATTATATTAGATTGAAGATGTCAGTGCCCAAGGCCAGTACTTAAGAAGTATAAGCCAAGCCCCTGCAAGCAGAGTCTTTGTATGTTCAATGCAAAGCTTCAACCACTTTATAACAACCTTATGTCAGCTCAAGGTTGACGCTTAAATATTTATGTTAGAATCCACACCAATTATCAGTGGGAAAAAAAGACATGTCAAATCAAGATCATCTACGAGTCACTCTAATGGCAATTAGGATGAGACACTTTGATTAATTTGCTTGGTTTACTCCTTTCCCTATCCTCAACCAGTGACAGTGAGTGCATGAATCTTCCATTGCCAATGACAAAACCCATCAAAGAGGGAAATTAATTGGTAGGACAGAGCTGCATGTGTCACTTTTGTTACTGAAAAGTAATTAGACTCTTTGTGATTGTAGCATACAAGTATAAGAAGAAAGTTACACCTAAACAAGAAAGAATATAAGCACTTCAAAGAAACTTTAACCATCAGACCACTTGAGGAGAACCCCACAACATAGTAGGAGAGAAAATAATCAACCTGAAAATAATTACCATCATTGAACTATGTTGTTATTTTGGAAGGGATCTAATTAGTCGATAAGGATATTGGGCTACCAGCTAGCGTTAATTATATTTGTAGCCCCAAAATTAAAAAAAGAAAAAAAAAAAGGAAAATAAATAAATAAATAAAATAACAAAGTGACGCTACTCTTTGACAAATTTAGTAAGAAAAAATGCATATGATCTAATCCATAATCATTGTCCTCATAATAAATAAGAAGAGAATCAAGGTGGCAAAAAGAGAAAAAAGAGCCCAGGTTTCTGCCTCCAACACAGAACTATAGTCCATTCTCATTATCTTCCAAAGCCCCAAAACTCAATCCCTTGGACAAATAACCGTAATACTAACATCAGAACAACTCACTCATAGAAATAGCTAAGCAGAACTTGACATTTCTCCAATGAGATACGCTAACAATCCCATGGAAAGATAACTGAAGAACAACAACTAAAAATGCAATAAATTTATCATCACTAAAAGGGTAAATCAGCACGAACATTAATCTAGGTGTAATCGAATTATGCACAAACAAATAATCGAGTATCTACAAATTAAAGAAATGAAATAGAAAAGGAGCTAAAACAGCAAAAAACAAGATTGAACCTTTCTTCCTTTCTCCCCTGCGATTAGCAGAGCAAGCGGCATGAGCGGGATCATCAGAAACGTAACCATCAGGCAAGTGAACTGGGTCACGGAAATGGTCAGAGGACGGTGAGCCTGGGTTGGGTGAAGCCGCAGCCGAAGAGGAAGAATGGTAGTGGGATAGGTTCCCCATGCTCGCACTCTTTTTCATGATGGACCCATCAGTTAACCTCACCCCAAACAGTTTGACACCAGAACCACCAACGCTACCTCCAGCACCAGCAGAACCAGAAATCCCGGCAACACCTCTCGTCGGACACGTCCGCGAGTTGTGGCCGTTGTTGCTACAATGAGAGCACCGCCGAGTCATCCCCCTTGCTGACTCGGCCTCCAACCCAACTCACTCGAATCTCTATCTATTCAGATAATCAGAATAAAATGAATAAGAAAAAAAAATAATAATAATTGTAATATTACAGATAATGATAGATATACAGCTTTTTGTATATATAGGTAGAGAGAGAAAGGGAGTTTAGAGTTCGTGGAGGGGAAAAAAGGAGGAAGTTGCATGTGTTTATTTGAGAAATTCTAGGAAAGAAGAAACAAATTAATTACCAATTAAGCGGCTCGATTATTTGTATAATTACGAGATTAGGAGAAGGACGGTCCGCGCTTGTTGATTTTTTATTGGACGGATGATTAGGAAAACGACAGATCTGGGTCTAATATCTGGATAACGTCCGACACACGTGGCATTGTAACGGAGTCTTTCGTTGACTGTTCTGTGCACGTTGTTTTTGGGTTGTCGGTCTGGTTGGTGGGCTTTGAACTTTTCCATCATTTCAATGGGTTTAAAGTTTCAACACGGATCTTTTGGTCTCCATAGACATACATTTCTCAATTTAACACTTATTTCTTCTTTAATGGAATAAATTAATTTTCTCTGTTTTTGCCCTTGATCTCTCGTTGAGTATTCTCTGGCTGAAATGGGTTACACTTACACAGAACGTACTGTTACTTAGTATGGACTTTAATCAACAAGAGATGTGGATGGATAAATGGGTGGGTGGTGCGAGGAACATGGAAGTTTGATATATATATATATATATATATAGTATTGTCCAACAACGGGTTATATGAGACGTCACATTTCATTAAACATGTATGTTGGCCTAAAAATACTGCAAACAGGTGGCTATATATATATAGACAGTTCTAATATTAATTATTAAGCTTGTTGCTGCTCTAGTTCTGCACCACCACCACCACCCCGCAAAAAAAAAGAAAAAAAGAAAAAAATCTCAGGTATATAGATATATATGGGCAATTCGATTTGGACGTTTATGTTGAAATATCTCAATATGCTTAATTATATATAGTGGCTCTTGCTATTCAAATATCCCTTTTATACTTACCAAAAAAAATATATATATATATATATCCCTTTTATACGATCCAACGATCTTGCTTGGTTTCACCTTTTTAAGTAACGAATCTATCACCTCACCCTAGTATAAAATTAGAAAAAGAAAAAGGAAAAAAAGAGCATTCACAACCTCAAAAGGTGTCGTCTCAAGTAAATGTCTAGAACACGACAAAACCTGCAGGCTACTGTGAATACACACACACACACACACATATATATATATATATGTATGTATGCTTCATCCTGTTTGACTTCCTTTCGATCCCCTTTTTGTGTGTGTGTGTGTGTGTATGAGATTTCATCGGAAAAGATGAGCAGAATTTGATGCTTTGGGGAGAATATATAGAGCTCTGTAAAGCTCCGGTGAGAAAGCAGCCTCAGTGTCGTCTTCCCGAATTCCGAATAATGCGTACTGTCGTTATGCATATAGTACTCTAGCCAGCTAGATGGTCAAAGGCATTTTGCTGATAATTAAAGACAAATAATATATGTAGAAAAAGTATCAATATATAGATTGACATGCATGATGACACATGGCATTTTAATTACTCAATTTGTTATCGCCATGTAAAATGGTTACCTCCGTGCATGTGCAGGTGGTGCAGTAGATGTGGCAACCCAGGAGTATAACAGAGAAAAAAAAGAGAAGCCATTATTTTATTTTATTTTATTATTATTATTTTTAATTTTGCTTAATCTACCAAGTATCTTGAATAAGTTTTAAAAGAAGCCATTATTTGCAACTTTTTTTTTTTTTTTTTTGGTAAATACCACAATGGCTGGCCTGTGGATGAGTACTTCTCTTTTTGTACAAGACAGCACTAAAAAGAATGAATGTGGCCATCCCCTGGGGCCAAGACAGGAATTCTTATCATCAAATGTCATGCAGAAACGAAAAACACATATTGAGGTAAAGAGAATCCAAGATATCTGCCCAAAAAAAAAAAAAGAGAAAGAAAACAAAACCATAGATATTCTGATCCTGCTGCATGCTCCTCTCTCTCTCTCTCTCTCTGGCTTTTCTGGTTCTTTAACGAAAAAGAGGAGAAGAGGCCTGGTATGGATGTGACCACACGTAATTGGCCAGACGAGCTTTATCATATATAATCCCGCTTTTGTCACCTAGAATTGCCAACAAAACACTGTAATATCGTCTTGTTAATGCTGCAGGAAAAAAGGATAGAGAACTGCCGGCGGCCGGCCACCGCTTTGCAAACATCTTGTGTCAATGATTATAAGAGTTTTTTGCCCCCCTCTTTTCTTTTCTTTTTTTTTTTTTTTTGTGATAATTGCCCCCCTCTTTTCACTGTATATTTGGCCATTCTTCTTTTCCTTAATAATTTGTTTGGTTACTCCTTTATACGTATACCTTTCCTTTGGTTCTTGGTTAAATTAAGGAAAATTCTTCGATTTAGTCCTTTAACTATTTATATTTCTCTAAATTGGTCTTATAATTTTAATTTTATTCAAATTGATTCTTTATCTATTTTCTATTTCTCAAATTGGTCCTTCTAACCAAAATTTGATCATTTTACAGGCATACTCATTAAATTCAAAGGGTATTTTGATCATTTCATGTTAGAAAAAAAAAAATGGAATATATATATTAAATTTATTCACATCTCTTTCCTTTTTCTTAAAAAAAAAAAGAGTATTTTAGTTAAAATATTATATCTATTATATGTTTTTTTTATTTTTCTAACATAAAATGACTAAAATACCATTTTAATTTAATAAATATGCTGATAAAATGATCAAATTTTGGTTGGGAGGACCAATTTGAGAAATAGAAAATAGAAAAAAAATAAATTTAGATAAAATTAAAGTTATAGGACCAATTCAAAAAAATATAAATAGTTAAGGGACTAAATCAAAAAATTTTCCGTTAAATTAATTTCTTGTCACTTTAGAGAGTATATCTATGTGTATATGTATTGTGTTCTGTCATATCAAATTAAAGAAAACCCAGAACTGAATGGGAACCTAACACATAAATATTTTGAGTGATTGGAAAGCATCAGCAGATACGTTTTTTTTTTTTTTTTCCTAACGAGTATAAAATAATTATCTTTAGGAAATAGTTCTTGATGTGATAATCAAATTTGGGGAATACTAGATTTCTTCCAACCAATCAAGCATGCATGGTTAATTATTATCTGCTTTTAATATATAAATATACACATCAAGAACCAAGAATCATTTTTTTTTTCCCCTCTTTTTTCCTTTTTTTAAGTAGCTTTAGAAAATCAAGTGGCCAGGATAGACGTGCATATGGTTTCTTGTCTGAAATCTCAAATCACGTGGAAAGACCTAATTTTAGTTAGTGTTTTACATATGATCCCCTTTGATTTCTTAAAGTGGAAACTACGTAGATTAGTCTCTTTATATAATAATATCCTTTCTAAAAAGAATATTCCTATTTTCTGAACGGGACGGTCCAAATTATTAATTATTTCTTAAGCTGTACTATTTTATAAAGAATAAACTAATTAAAGATAAGATATTTTATTTATTATATATTCAATATATATATAGAAAATTAGTGAATTTGGTCCTCAATCTTTTGATTATTAGTATGATTAGTCCATTTTCTTTCTTTTTTATTTAGTACGTCCCCAATAATGATAGAAAAATGCATTTAGTCCCTTTTTTCTTAACAAAATTGACTTATCCAATTAATAAATTTTGTGAAAAAAGGGATAAAACGCACATTTTTTTTATATATAAGAGACTTATGAAATGAGAAAAAGAAAAAAAAAACAAATTATACTAAAAATATAAATATTGGAGATCAAATCCACCAATTTTTCATATATATATTGAACGGTCAGACTAATTACCCCCTGTGAATGGTTAGATTAATTGTTGGCAATTAATCTGACAAGTAACCTAATCGCTCATGGAGGTTAAGTACAGGAGACGAAAGTTGTGATGAGACTTCGCGACTCCGAAGACGAGGTGCTGCTAGTGGGCGAGGTAAAGACCGGGTATCCTACCCTGCCTACCTGTTATAAGCGGTGGATTCCAAATCTTTATTAAAGGTTATTAATGAGACCTAGTTACTCCCCCAGTGATTATCATTTTTATATTATCTCAAGTACAAAGTGGTTGAGGGCATTAAATGCATGAAAGACATGCTACCCTCTTGTCATTGTTAAACCCCAAAGGCTGATAGCCAAGTTTGTCTCTTCCCAACGGACAAGTGCCACATGTCCGTTGGGGAGTAAATCATGTCTCTTTACACGGGGATAAGTTCCTTTACATGTAAGAGGAAACGGGCACTGACTTATCAAGGGTATATATACGCTGAGAGGAAAAAGGGGGCAAGTACGTTCACTATTCATCATCATCTCCAAAACTCTTTTTTCTCTCAATATTCTCCCTGCCATCCGAGGATTCCTTCACGTGTAACGGTCGGAACCCCAGGGCTTTTTCGATCACTAGTCTAACTTGATCGTCGGAGAGCCTACCGGAGCACCGTCTCCGTGTGGGCCTTTTTGCAGGTACATTGGGAGCGCGGTTGATCCTTTTTCAACCCTTGTTTGGAGGCATAAACCTGATTAAGAAACTTTTGGCTTGATCAACCATTGCTAGTTTTGCTTCTTGAACGTTCGTAAGGGGGATTTTGCATTGTCATGACCCCATCAACAAGTGTTAAGAGGGGACTGTCGTCTTCTGCACATTATTGAAAATGCCGGTGTCCATGCCCGCCGCCCCAAACCTGATAATGACGGTCATGACCTTGTAAACGAGATGAAGATGGAACTTGTTTTGTAATCCTAACGGGGAACATGCATATATAACTTATAAGACGCGCGGAAGAAGAGGGATTAACTATCCTTTTATTAACTATTAATATATATATATAAATATTATAAGCATATTTGTAAGTTATACATAATTTAATATTAAAGTTCTAAATTTTAAATTAAATAATTTTAGAATTAATTTCAATCACTTATATGACACTGTTTGTAATATGATGAAATAATCTTTGGAGGAATTTAAATATTTTCCAAAGTGAAAAAGGAGAGAATTTCATTATACCTAATTCTTCAACGCATATATATAACGGGGTGCAGGGAGTAAATAGGAAATTTAAAAGGTAAAAGAGAAATTTCAGTGGGCTGTCACTTCTTGAATATGTGCCCTTAATTTTAGTCGTTTCAGGATATAATAGCTCTAATTAGTAAAATGCTTATTGATGATGTTTCTATCTTTTTGCAATCCTTCTTTTTTTTTTTCTCCCCTCTCAAATTTGACGAGGAATCCTTTTTAAATTCTCTCTCTCTCTCTCTATATATATAATCTTCATTTTCCTTCGAGAAATTATCCTTATAAGGAAACTTTGAAAAGTGGGGGAAAAGAAAAGACTAAGAAAGAATGATTACTAATTGATTAAAGATGTCATTTCATAATAAATATTATCTTATTTTTTAAAATATTAAATATTTTTATTTTTTAAAAAACAAAATAAATAAAAAAAAAAACAAAAAACAAAATAAATAAAATAATAATAATATTTATATTTCCTTTTCTTTTTTTAACTATGAATTCACCATCAACTAATTTAAAATAATTCATTGGAAAAGATCTTCAAAAACTATCTTCATCACTAATTATAAAATATTTATTTCATGATGTGAGTTAAATTTGAATTCAAAACTTTTCAATAACCTAAAAATACTTAAATAAAAGAAATTAAGTTAAATAGTATTTTTCAAAAAAAGGAAAAAAAAAAAAAGAAAATCAACCAATCCCATACGTTGTTCTTTTTTGTCTTTTTTGTTTTTTTAATTTTTAATTCTTACAGGGGATAAGCTAAACGTGATATTGCGGTCTTTAAAGCGTGTTAAATGCATCTAAGGCAAAACTCTCGTATGGGAAAAAGAATCCAGTAGCATTAAAGCTGACCAAATAGCATCTCATACCTATCCATTTAAATAATAATAAGAAGTACAGTCATGGAGCTTACAGAATATTATATATATACATATATATATATATATATATATGTATGAATATGTGTATATATATATGTATTGAAAATTTGAATTTTTTTTTTTTTTTTTATTTTAACGTGACTTAAATTTATAACATTTTAGATTAAGAATGAAATTGTTGTCAAGTAAATTATTTTTGTTTTTGTTAAAAAAAAAAAAGAAAAAATTTATTAGAAAGTATAATTTAATGTGATATTTCACTTTTAAATTATATCTTATTCCTTTTTGTTTTTTTTTTTTTTATTTTTTATTATACGTAATATATATATATATATTAATAACTTTTTATAGGTGAATTATCTTCAGTGTTTAAATTTATACACTTATTGTGTCTTGCGGTTCCTTATATAAAGCTATCTTGCGATTCAACATCTCATTTCCTCTACAACTCCTCCAAAACTCTCCCCCGTTTAGATTCAATTGTATACGTCATATCCATTACTTGGAGAATGGAAGGAAGCTCACGACGCGGTGAACAACTTGCTATGATAAGAAAGGAACTTTTTGATCAGGTTTATTTATTTCTTTGTTTTCTTTAATTTTCATCATCTTTTTTCTAATTAATTTGTTTCCCAATAGTTAATTAATTAATTTCAAGAATTTATAAAAGGTAGCAGCGTAGATTCGACAATCTTATCTTATATATATATATATATAATTTCTACACTGACTGGAGAAAGATTACATATATATATATATATATATATAATTAGGCTTTTGTAATTCTTAATTAATTTTTTGATTGTTGGGAGAATCTTGTCAGGGGTATGTCGATGATCAATTCATTGAGCTGGAAGAGTTGCAGGACGATGATAGTCCTAATTTTGTTGAAGAAGTTGTTACGTTGTTCTTCACGGAATCAGCTCGCATACTTCAAAACATAAGCCAAATATTGTGAGTACTGTATTATTCATTCCTCTTATATATATATAAGCAAGATTTTACACACACTAATATTAATTGTAATTGAACATATATATATATATATATATATATATATCTGGAATTTGTAGGGAGAACCCAGCCCCCCTTGATATTTGTAAGCTTGACAGTTTCCTACACCAGTTCAAAAGTAGCTGTTCAAGGTATTAAAATCCTGAACCAAAAGCCACCCTCTGTAATTAATATTTTATTATTCCATCTCTCCTAATCTGCTCTCGACAGGGAATTAATTGAAGGAATTAATTATTAGTCACTATATATAGAAGTTTTTTTTTCTTCTCTTTTTTGTTTTCTTCATGCAGCATTGGAGCCAAGAGAGTTACAACTGAATGCACGCAATTGAGAGATGCCTGTAAGCCAGGAAATAGAGAAGGGTACTGTTATCTTCTACACTAATTATAACTTTGCATGCATGGCTTTCCAAAAAAAGTCTGTTATCTGATTGCTTCTTGGAATTATTAGTTGATAATTATAATACTCAAATCTTTCTCTCTAATTCGGTAATTCCGATAACACGAAATCAGACATAGACGCGGAAAAATTTTCCAACAGCTGATGAGAGAATATATGACACTGAAAAAGAAGCTAGAAGCTTATTTTCAGGTCAAAACATGATTTTCCTCTTGTTCTTCTTTCTCTTTTTTGTTTTTTTCTCCCTTTAATCGATCATATGAGAATTCTTTGCCCTTTTTATTTTATGCAGCTTGCAAGACAAGCTGGACAGTCGTCAGGGACAGCATGCATGTCGTCCACCCAAGTGAACAAAGATATCATCGCGGAAATGTGATCTGAATTTCCAGTCCAACTGAGCAGCTACACACTGATATTTACGCACCTGTGATTTTGAATAAGAATTAAATGAGAGATACAGACTTTATTGAATATTATTATTTGAGCAACAGAAGCCCTACTTTTTAGATGACAACATGTCTTAATATATAATGATAATGAATTTAAATCGTCTTTTATATGAATTAATTAAATTGTGTAAATCAAATTTATTTAATCTTTTTTTTTTTGAAAAAAACAAAATAAAATTTAACTTATAACTATATTATTATTCCAGGAGTGTATTGGTAACCAAGCACAAAATTTTGAATGTACCCATAAAGATTTTTATTCCCTCTCTCACTCATTTAATTCTAGTTCCCACCTAAAGAATTACTGTTCACGTAACTTTCAGAACACTAACAAGTTTACACTCTTTTTGGTCGGGCTGTAATAATAATAATAAAAACCAGCTCTTTTATTTCACCGGCCCTTCTCGTCGCTTCACATCCGATTATCCTATCCCGATTTCCAACTGAGGTTCAGCGGGCTTTCTTCCATTCACGTAGGTTTTATGTGATTCGAAGTCCAACTCTTGGGCAATTCTTTTTATCCGTACAATGATCCCTCACATTAAAATAAACTATTTACTTTATTTTGATATAGAATATATATACATATATATTATCATTTGTTCATATACAGATAGAGTAGAAAAAATGTGTTCTAGAAACTTCAGATGAAATGAACATTTTACGAGTGGCTCCTAGATCTCAGAAAAAATATATACAAACTCAGAAGTTCTTAGATTGGAGAATATAAAAGCTCCGAATATATCTCAATAGAATATCTTTAAGAATCTTAAGAGACCAACAATAGTAAATAGTCGATGAAATATTTTATTCACTTGTATTCTGTTTATATTTTAAAGGGAAACAAATCGATAAAAGATAAATAAATAATTAAACATTGTACTATTTTGGGCAAAGTAAATATGAATTTTTTTACTCTTTTAGTCGAAATTACCATGTTATGGTAATAGCCATTATATTCAAAGTATATTTATTCAATGGCTATTACTATAATATAGTTTGCCATGAATATACTTCGATATTTGGCAAATGTGAGGTGTATGTATAATATTTGGAATGAGTCATGTAATAGTCAAGATACATCCCTCCACTTTCTCTTGTATATATGATGCTTTGCCACCTGTATGTATATATAAATAGAACCTTTCCAACTATTCTTGGACCTTTACTTTGAATCGAAGTTCAAACTTCAAAGAGCAAAAGGTGGACAATGTCCATGACTTCCACATTCCATAAAGCACCGTCAGGACCACTAAGGGAAATATCTCCAGCAAAATTTTCTCTCAAATTTGTTGACGAATTTTTGAGGGATAGCCACTTGATATACTGGGGAGAATCAAAAACAAATGAATGGACTGGAAACGAGACCAGTACATGTGTTCTTCGCATTGCAATCAACTACATTTTTCTTTTTTTTTTTTTCGTCGATGCAATTATTTACCATATATTTCTGGGTAAGATTGTACAAGCATTATGCTTAATTGGTTCAATTGAAGGCTGGAGATTCATTCTTCACCTTAAATTCGTTGATTTTGTCTTTATTCATTGTTAATTCTCAACAATGTTTCTGGAATTGTCTCTATAGATGTAGTAGCAGCTGGCAGGAGTGTCATAATTTTCGGTCGATGAACTACTATCTTTTTGCTCACTGGTGTATATATATTTATGTCTGATTATTTTTTTAAATGACTTTCTTACCTTTAAAAAGTTTTATTTTGGAATTAATTAAATTTCATATTGAAAAACTACTAAACTATTTAGAGATATTTCTCCTATATTTAATTTTTTTTTTTTATTTTAGAGTTACACTTTATAATTGGGCCGACTATTAACTTAAGTATCAGAACTTCTTTGAGATAAATCATCTTCCCCCATCTTTTGTAAGTAATCTAGTTCATTGACCGAAGGACCTTTCTAGAAGGATCATTCGATCATATCACCCCCCTTTGGAAGTAAGACCTTTCGACTACATCACTCACATTGCTCACATATATAATAAATTTAAATCGTCTTTTACATGAATTAAATTGTGTAAATCAGATGTATTCAATATTTTTTTGAAAAAAAAAAAATAATAAAATTTAACTTATTACTATATTATTCCAAGAGTGTACTGGTATTGGTAATTAAGCACAAAAATATACCCCAAAAGATTTTTAGTCCCTCTCTCACCCATTTTATTTTGGTCCCTCCCTAAAAGAATTATCGTTCTCGTAACTTTCAGAACAGTAACAAGTTTATACACTCTTTTTGGTTTGGCTGTAATAATAATGGTAAGGAAAATTCTTTGATTTAATCCCTTCACTATTTACGTTTCTCCGAATTGGTCATATAACTTTAATTTTATCTAAATTGATCCTTTATCTATTTTTTATTTTCCAAATTAGTCCTCCCAACCAAAATTTGATCGCTTTATTGGTATATCCATTAAATTAAAAGGATATTTTGATCATTTCATATTAGAAGAAATGAAAAAATAGAATAGATATATTTAAATTTATTCACATCTCTTTCCCTTTTCTTGAAAAAAAGTGAGTATTTTGACTAAAATATCATATCTATTATATTTTTTTTCTTATTTTTCTAACATAAAATGACCAAAATACTTTTTAAATTTAATGAATTTACTGGTAAAGTGATCAAATTTTGGTTAGGAAGACCAATTTGAGAAATAAAAAATAGATAAATTGATCAATTTGAATAAAATTAAAATTATAGGATCAATTTAGATAAACATAAATAATTAAGGGACTAAATCAAAAAATTTTCCGGTTGGTAATAAACTCTATTAATAAAAAAAAAAAAAAAAAACCCGCTCTTTTATATGACCGGCCCCGTCGTTTGTTCCCTTCCCGTCGCTTCACATCCGATTATCCTTCCCCGATTTCCAACTGAGGTTCAGTGGGCTTTCTTCGTTCACGTAGGTTTTATCTGATTCTTTTTTGTGCCCAAGTCCGTTTTCCGTTTCCCTGGGGGTTTTCCTGGGATGGATCAGTTCTGATTGGAGCCGATATGAGAAACTCCCAACCCGAAGTTTCTGTCTCCTAGGGTTTCGAATTCTCCTTTCTTTTTTAATGCATAGTAGTTTGAATTGAGTATTTTCATTCATATCTTTCGATTCCTGGAGCAATTTTTTCCTTTTTTTTTTTTAATAATCTCTGCTCAATCTTCACTGGTCTCGATTTTGTATAAATTCTCGCCCGTGTTCTTTATTAATCGCAGCGACATACGTATACATTCATGTACGGGCATAGAACGAGAGCTTCATATGTGTGCAATGCGGATAACCAAGAAGGGAAAGGTTGTGATTTACAGAGTTTTGTGTTGGAAAATTGGTCATTTTAGTTCCCAAAGTAATTTCGTTTGGATAAAGGGGTTCCTGTTCTTTATTTTTTGAATAAATGAATCCCTATTTTTTTTTTATTTGGACAAACGGGTCATTTTGACAAATTTTTATCTAAAAATACAACAAAATAAGAGATAAATTATGAAAAATTAAAAGATAAAATGAAATAATTATTATCACAATATGTAGAATAATAAATCATGTTAAAACTAACATTTCTTTTCTAAATAAAATTGGTCAAAAGGATCCGTTTGTTCAAACAAAAAAAGAATGAGGATTTATTTATCCAAAAATTTAAAAATAAGGACCCTTTTGTCCAAACGAAAAAAGAATGAAAATTTATTTATCCAAAAATTAAAAAATAGGGACCATTTTGTCCAAACGAAATTAGTTTGGGGACGAAAATGACCAATTTTCCGTTGTGTTTTATGAGTTTTATTGTTCTTCGGTGGACTAGAGTTTTAGTTTAATTTTTTTTGGTTTTTGTTAAGGAAAATTCTTTGTTTTAGTCCCTTAATTATTTACGTTTTTTTCAAATTAGTCCTATAACTTTAATTTATCTAAATTAATCTTTTATCTATTTTCTACTTCTCAAATTGGTCCCTCTAACTAAAATTTGATCACTTTATCGGCATATGCATTAAATTAAAAAGGTATTTTGGTCATTTTCTGTTAGAAAAACAAAAAAAAATAGAATAGATATGATATTTTAGCCAAAATACTCACTTTTTTTCAAGAAAAGAGAAAAAGATGTGAATAAATTTAATATATATATTCCATTTTTTCATTTTTTTTTCAACATGAAATGATCAAAATACTCTTTTAATTTAATGGATAAGCAGATAAAGTGATCAAATTTTAGTCAATTTTGGTTATGAGGACTAATTTGGAAAATAAAAAATAGATAAAAGATCAATTTAGATAAAATTAAAGTTATAGGACCAATTCGAAAAAATATAAATAGTTAAATAACTAAACCGGAGAATTTTCCTTTTGTTAATTTTGAAAATAGGAGCAATCGGAGAACCAGACCAAGTATATGCTGTTGGAAATGATTTAGGCCGTGTTTGGACTAGCACCTATTTAAAGTTTTTTACTTATTTTGAGTTTAAGTTGGATCTTTTGATTGAACAAGAACTAACTTTTTTTTTCCTTCAACTTGCTACCAAAGGGCTTCACATTTCTCAACCTCTCTCTTTTAAGAATAGGTCTTACACTTATTTTTACATCTTATTTACTAGATAATTTTTTCACTTTCAAAAAGTAATTCATCGTTTTTCATAATAAACTCGCTCAACTAAAAATAAATATTAATCCCAACACACCCTTAGACATTTAGTATTTGGACTATTAATATTGTTGGGCTAGAGGGATCCAATGACTCAAAACCCACATGTGTACTTGATTCGTGTCCAAAATTGTTTTAAAATTTTCCTTTCATTTACCCTCTCTTAATAACCCTTAAAAGATTATCTTTTATAAAAGATATTATTCTTGATATCCTTAAGAGAAATTTTTCATTCGAAAATAGGATTATCATAAAATAAAAAATAAATCCTCTTCTTTCCCTATATATATATTGAAAATTTTGAGGAATTATATTTTTTATTATTGTGTCTTCTTTGTCATAAGTGCATGTATTAGTAGAAATATTTTATTTGATTATTTGTATTAATTTTGAGAAACAAATAATACTCTGCGATTACACCAAGGTTAAACCAAATTTTATTTTTAAGACAATAACCTATTTACTACAACACTTAGTAATCCAAAGTTAATCTTTTCTTCTTTATCATTATATTGATTTTCCTAACATATGCATGGCGTCCTACAGAACGTTTCCTCCCCTGCTCAGTCAAGAACCAAGAATCAAGAATCATGAATCTTTTTTATTTTTTTTTAAATTTCAAGTGGCTTTAGAAAATTAAGTGGCCAGGATAGACGTGCATGGTTTCTTGTCTGAGATCCCAGATCACGTGGAAAGACCTAATTTTAGTTAGTGTTATACATTTGATCCCCTTTAATTTCTTAAGGTGCAAACTATACAGATTAGACTATTATATATATATAATATCCTTTCTAGAAAGTATATTCCTATTTTCTGAACAGAACGGTCCAAATTATTAATTATTTCTTAAGCAATACTATTTTATAAAGATTAAACTAATTAAAGGTAAGATATTTTACTTATTATATATTCAATATATATATATCGAAGATTGGCAAATTTAGTCTCAAACATTTGACCTTTTGGTAACTTTGGTTCCAAACATTTTTTTTTTCAATATATTTGATCCTAAACATTACATAATTTAGCATGTTTAGTCTTTTATGACAAAAAAATCCTTTAATATAAATAGTCAATTGACAAGTTTGGTCCCAAACATTTTTTTCAATATATTTGGTCCTAAACATTACATAATTTTTTATGTTTGGTCCTTTATGACCAAAAA
>JAXGGT010000116.1:978121-1007538 GCA_035583425.1 Marsdenia floribunda | reverse complement strand
AATGCACGCAATTGAGAGATGCCTGTAAGCCAGGAAATAGAGAAGGGTACTGTTATCTTCTACACTAATTATAACTTGACATGCATGGCTTTCCAAGAAATGTCTGTTATTATAATGCTTCTTTTCTTTTCTCTTCTTTTAAGTACTTTCCAAGAATTTATGAAAATTAAGATGGTCTCTGATTGCGTCATGGAATTAGTTGATAATTATAATACTCAAAATTTTCTCTCTAATTCGGTAATTCCTAACACGAAATTAGAAATAGGCTCAGAAGAAGTTTCCAACAGCTGAGGAGCGAATGTGAGACACTGAAAGACAAGCTAGAACCTTATTTTCAGGTCAAATCATGATTAATTTTCTCTTGTTCTTTTTTTTTTTTTTAAGTCGATCAAGAGAAAAAGAACTGTATGAGAATTCTTTTCCTTTCTATTTTATGCAGCTTGCAAGAGTACAAGCTGGACCCTCGTCAGGGACAGCATGCACGTCGACGTCGTCGTCCCAAGTGAACAAAGATCATCCCGGAAATTAATATGATCTGAATTTCCAGTCCAAGGTGAGCTACACACGTACAGATCGATTTACGTACGTACTGGCGCCTGCCTGTGATTTTGAAGAAGAATTAAAAGAGAGAGATCAATTTTAATGAATATAATTTTTGAGCAGCAATGTCGTCGTGCATGGATATATATCTTAACTTGCAGCTCTTTCCTGTGCCATGGAAAATATGCAACACAAACTCATGGATGCTGCAGCTCTTGTCAATATTTGATGTTTTTAATGCAAAATTTTGACATTTGGGTTCTTCCCACGACTCAATAGTGGATTCCTAATGTTGTCTGTGTCTTCATATATCCACCCAATCCAACCTCTTTTAACCTGTGTTCCTCATTATTTACCAAAAAAAAAAAAAAAAAAAAAAAAACACATGTGTTCCTCATTGCCAAAGGGGGAAAACAGACGAATTCGAATTATTCTTCTTTTTACCACGTACGTATGCTCAGGTCAATAATACTCAGATCAAATAAAAAATAAAAATAAAAAGTGAAACCATGTCAACCGTCAGTTTACTCTACTCATTTAGTAGTCACCACTACTACAAGATATTTAATATTTTTGGATAATCATAAAAAGAAAAAAAAAATACTATTAAAAGAATTTTTAAATTTTTTTGATAGGTAAATAAAATAGATTTTTTTTTTCATAATAATTTAGTGTGACATAATAACAAGTAGGCCTAATTTAGATGATATATAACATGCCTTAATATATAAATATAAATAATTAAACATAATGAATTTAAATTGTGTAAATCGATTCTTTTTTTTTTTTTTTTTGATAGTTTGTGTAAATCGAATTTATTTAATATTTTTTTGAAAATAAAATAAAATAAAATAAAATTTAACTTATAACTACGTTATCATTCCAGGTGTGTATTGGTAATTAAGCACAGAATTTTGAATCGCATATTCTCCGATGGAAAATTTATTATTTTGGTCCTATGACTATATATTTTCGTTTTTTTGAATTTGATTCTAAATCTTAAAAAGTTAAGAACTTGGTCCTATAACTATTTTTATTTTCTAAACTTGGTCCTAAATTTAAAAAAAATCAAAAATTTGATTCTATAATTATTTTTATTTTTTTAACTTGATCATTCCGACCAAATTTGTGAGATTTTTTGATTGTTTAAGTCAATTGAAAAGTAACACGAAAAATATAATATTCTACCTCTTGTCATAAAATGTCATCATAAGACTAAATATGTATTTTTTACGTGAATTAAATGATCAAAAAATGTCACAAACTTGGTCGAAATGACCAAGTTAAGAAAAAATAGTTATAGGACTAAGTTCTTGATTTTTTAATATTTATGACCAAGTTCAGAAAATAAAAATAACTATAAGACCAAGTTCTTGATTTTTTTAAGATTTAGAACCAAGTTTACGAAATAAAAATAGTTATAAGATTAAAATAGGGAATTTTTCTTCTCTAATATAGCCCCCTAAAGATTTTTGAATTAGTCCCTCTCCCACCTATTTTATTTTAGCCAAGAATTCACATTCACGTAACTTTCACTAGCAATCTGAACAGAAACAAGTTCACACAATCTTTTTGGTTTGGCGTGGCTTCCTTTTTTTTTTTTTTTCTTTTTTATCTATTATCAGTGATTATTCTTCTTTTCACTGTATGTGCGCTCCTATTATATGTAAACAGTTGTAGTGTAACTTCCTTTATTAAAGTGTCTTGCTTATCAAATAAAGAATTTAAATTCGAATTTTACTAAAAATAACTTTCTACAATATTTCAACCATGTATTGAAATCTTATTAAAAAAAAAAACTTTAACGAGTAATCCGAACAATTCACCCAAAAAAAAAAAAAAAAAAAAAAAAAAAAACTAGTAATCAGAACAGTAACAAGTTGACACAGTCCTCTTGGTTTGGCTGTAATAATGATAATAATAATAAACTATATATAAAAAACCAGCTCTTTTATTTGACCGGCCCCGTCGTTTCTTCCCTTCTCGTCGCTTCACATCTGATTATCCTTTCCCGATTTCCAACTGAGGTTCAGTGGGCTTTCTTACATGCACGTAGGTTATATCTGATTTTTTTTTTTTTTTTTCCCCCTCTTTCTTTTGTGCCCAAGTCCGTTTTCCGTTCCCCTGGGGTTTTCCTGGGATGGATCGGTTCTGATTGGAGCCGATATGAAAAACTCCCAATCGGAAGTTTCTATCTCCTAGGGTTTCGAATTCTCCCTTCTTTTTTAATGCTTAGTAGATTGAATTGAGTGTTTTCATTTGTATCTTTTGATTCCTGGAGCAATTTTTTTTTTTTTTTTTAACTCTCTGCTCAATCTTCACGGGTCTCGATTTTGTGTAAATTCTCGTCCGTGTTCTTTATTAATGGCAGCGACATACGTATACATTCATGTACAGACATAGAAAGAGAGATTCATATGCGTGCAATGCGGATAACTAAGAAGGGAAAGTTGTGATTTACAGAGTTTTGTGTTTTATATGAGTTTTATTTGTTCTTCGGTGGACTAGGGTTTTAGTTTAATTTTTTGGACTTTGTTAATTTTGCAAACAAGAATAATCGGAGAACCAGAGCAAGTGTATGCATGGCGTCCTACAGACCGTTTCCTCCCCCTAGTCAGTCAACCTTTGCCCCTCGCCAACCTCCCTCAAATCAACCTGCTGCTGTGCCCCCACAGCAGCAACAAGGGCAAGGAAATCCGTACTCTCAGGGATGGGGTTCTTACTCTCAACCTCAGTCTCAGTCTCAGTCTCAGTCTCAGCAGCAGAATTATTCCCAGATGCATCCTAGTACAACTTATCAACATCCAGGGTATAATCCCCCTCAACCACGGAATCAAATACCTCCGCCAGCTCATCCACCACTTCACCAGTCACAGTCTCAGCAGCAGCAATACCAGTTTCCGCAGCCACCCCCACCTCCAGATAGTTCATACCCTCCTCCTCCACCGCCTTCCATTCCCCAAAGCATGCCCCCACAGCCAACTCATGCTCCATCTGGGACAATGTATTATCAATCTGGTCAGTACTCTCAATATAGTCAGCACCAGCCTCTGCAGCCACCACCTCCTCCGCCCCCTTCCTCCCCGCCCCCTAGTTCTGCTGTTCCACCACCTCCACCCCCGCCATCATCGCCTCCTCCTCCTCCTTCAACAGTCCCTCCATCAAGTCAAAGTAAGGAAAATAGGTTTACTGAGGAAAAAGGGCCGACCAAGGACAGTAGAGATTTGGGATGGCGTGAAACTGCGCATGGTAAACCGCATCATGCTTCTGTTCCTCCTGTTCCAGTGAAAAAACCAAATTTGCCTCTGGGCAGGGTTGAGACAGAGGAAGAGAGAAGGTTGAGAAAGAAGAGGGAGTATGAGAAGCAAAAACAAGATGAAAAACATAGGCAGCATATAAAGGAGTCACAAAACAGAGTGCTGCAAAAGACACAGATATTATCTTCTGGTGTGAAAGGGCATGGGTCAATCACTGGATCACACATGGGTGATAGGAGGACAGCTCCTTTGTTAAGTGGAGAGAGGATAGAGAACCGTCTGAAAAAGCCAACAACATTTCTTTGCAAGTTAAAGTAAGTATGTTTCTTGTTTCCACTGATGACTTGTCCTTGGGCTCTGAGGTTTTAGTTCATTTGCCTTGATTCCTTTGTGTTCCTTGTAAAGCTGTTACGACTTTGAGTAAAGTATTCTGCCTGTTTCTTCTCAAGCATTTGATTTGGTAAAAGTAATTTCTGTTTCATGTGTCAAGTATGGTCTCGATATTCAATGAAGATGTATTTTCCGGACATTAGTTATTAGATGGAAAGTGTTGTGACACAGCTTCTTTTTGACCTTATATAAAAAGTTTTGACTTTACGTAACTGTTATGGTGAAAAGAGGCAGCAGAATGCTTAGCTGCTTCGTAATCACGCTTTTGGCTGTTCTGGGATTTCTGGGCTGGTGTGGAATCATAACTTTTGGATGATAACATTTCTACCTGCTTCTTTTAATGTTAGTATGCATTGTTGTTTCAATCTTTATTTACTAAACAAGAGATTCAAAAGAGTTGCTTAGCCTCTTCTAGGACTTAAAATCTTGGCTTGAAATGGATGTAATACTTGGAAAAATGAGATTTTAAACAAACAGGCTTAACATACAAGAAGCAAGAATTGTTTATAAGATTCTTTCTTTGGACAGCTTTTCAAAATCTAAAATGAGGACACCTCAGATGCATTTATTTTACAAAAGGTTGAAATCTAACTACGTTAATTAAGCTAGAGCCTCAAGTGAAGATAGACTTGTGATGTAATTTAAGTACGTATAACATGGAAGGGCTTGCCACATTAGTTCTTAGCTGAGGAATTTTAGATTTGAGCAAAGGGACTTCCCCAAATTGGAATCTTTCTAGTGTTCATGGAACTTCCTGCAATAATTTATGAATGGGAAAAGTGGGATGCTAAGAAAGGTCCTGCATTCTCCCTCTGCATAATTAGTTTGCTCCTGTAGACTGGCCATATATGCCCCTTGATGTTCTCATATAATATTGACAGTTGTTGCCTCAGTGATTTTTGTGTTTGTATGTGAGAGTTCTACATTTTGGCACCTAGTGAAAGGTATTAGCATCTCCATATGTTGCCTATCAAATTGCAGAGGTTGATCCTCTTATTTATTTATTTATTTTCTCTTCTGAGTGTAATTTTCTCCTTCTCACACTATGAACTTATTTTTAAATCTTGAAGATTTAGGAATGAACTACCAGATCAGACAGCACAGCCAAAGCTCATGTCTTTAAGAAGAGACAAGGACAGGTGAGCTGGCAGTTCTAGTCTCTCTCTGTTTCTTTCTATTGAGTACTCTGTCTTGCACCTTAATTAATTACTAGATTTTGGAGGATATCAGAGAACAAAACAACATTGATAATTTTCATAGGACGAAAAGATTGTCATCAGTGATCTATAACTGACTGAGAGCAGTTGTACCCTGTTAAAATATGGGTGTTGGGGGATTGCTGAAGAAAGTAAATTTTTTCTTAGGGTAAAAAAAAAAAAAAAAAAGGGTGAAATATTGAAGTTCATAACACACTTCATAGAAATATATATTTTTAGAGCTGCCTTTATGACACACTTCTTGTTCTGTTTAGTTTTATTTGCGTAATTTTGTTGGAGCATCCTCAGAATTGCATTCGCAGGTTTACAAAGTATACCATCACTTCTCTGGAGAAATTGCATAAACCTCAACTATATGTTGAACCAGATCTTGGAATACCATTGGACCTGCTTGATCTAAGTGTATACAAGTATGTTCCTTCACTCTCAAAACCCATCCTCTACTCCGTGAAAAAGAGAGTGCTAGTTGATATCATGTTCTTTAAAATAGCAATATTCTTATCATTCACTATTTCTTCCTTTACACTAGTCCACCCAAGGGGAGAATTTCACATCTTGATCCAGAAGATGAAGAACTACTACGAGATGATGATCCAATAACCCCAATAAAGAAAGATGGCATAAAAAGGAAAGAAAGACCCACAGACAAAGGTGTTTCTTGGCTTGTTAAAACACAATATATTTCTCCCTTTAGCATGGAGTCTGCGAAACAGGTGCCACTTGATTATGTTCTGTTGCTTTTTGTTCCTTGCAAAATGCATCATAATCTTGATTCTGAGCTTCTGCTATATAGTCTATTACTGAAAAGCAATTGCGAGAATCTAGGAGTCGAAATGTTTTGGAGAACCTTAATAGTAGGTGAGTTGTGTGCTTAAGTTTCTCCCCTGTTCACAGCTGTAGAATGTACTCGTATGTTACAACTATGTAGGCTTTATTATGATTGTGATTTTCGTTTGTACATTATCAGGGAGAGACAAATTCAGGAAATTGAGGCTTCGTTTGAGGCATGTAAGGCCAAACCCGTTCATGCAACCAACCGTAAACTACAACCTGTTGAGATTCTCCCCCTTTTTCCTGATTTTGATCGGTACATCTTCTCTACTTTTCATCTTTGCTAAAAGTTTTATTGTAAGCGGTTTCTGGAGCATGTATTTGAGCAAATATTTGTATCTACTGGATAATGATATACATATGGAAGAAAGGTGTCCATGCACGTTTGGCCCGAGTACTTTTGGGTATGGAGTATGTACAAGCCCTTAAGAACGAATATTGAACAAAATGTTCATTCTGGAGTTTTCCTGTATAGTTCTCTGTTGAAGATGTAGAACGTCCTCCCTTTTTGTTTAGAATGGGTTTCATCATCTTGTTGACATATTGACATCCATGTCATGATTGCAAATGTTATTTTGACGATATTTTTATGAACTACAACATTGTGCTATTTTCCTCATTTCAGTTTGAGCAGTTAATGCATATCTGAGTGCAATACTGGATTTTACGGGCATTCAGGTGGTATACAACTCAGAAAAAAAGTGATGCTATGCAAGAGTATAAAATGTGAATTAAGAATAAGTATATAATTGCTGCAAAAATATCTTTCAGAAGCTGATGAGTTATCTGAACTTTTCATGTGTGTTTATCCTTTTTAATTCTTCTAAAATATCTTGCATTTTATTGGCTGAAAATCCGCTTATAGTGCAGATCTTAGAACCTTATAATTTTTAATTCTTCAGTGAAACACATCTCGTTTGTTATTGCTTTGATTCGAAGTTGAATTGACAACAGTGCTACTTTTCAGGTATGATGATGAGTTTGTTGTGGCAAACTTTGACAGTGCTCCTACAGCTGACTCAGAGGTCTATAATAAGTTGGAAAGACGTCTCCGTGATGCTCATGAATCTCAGGTAAATACTACTAGTGTCATTCTGAATGAGTTCATCTAAATAGTAATGAACTTTTGTGAATCCATGGAAGTATATCAAGTGGTCTTCCCAGTGATTAGCTTTACCTTAATGGAAAATTGGTGGATTTAGTCTCCAATCTTCCAATTATTGGTGCGGTTGGTTTCTCTTCTTTTTTATTTACTAGATCCCCAATGTGTAATGGACAAATGCATTTGGTCTCTTTTTTCACAAGACTTATCCTAATAATGAACTTTATAAAGAGAGGACCAAATGCACATGTATATTATACATTGGGGACCTAATAAATAAAAAAAGAAAAAAAAAAGAAGAAAAAAAAGGGACCAATTGCACCAAAGTCATGAACATTAGGGATCAAACCCATTGGTTGACCATTCATAACCTACCTACGATGGTCACACATCTCTAGTTCAAGAAGTGTAGAAGGCATCCATGGAGGATTCTTTTGCCTATGAAGTTTTAGTTTAGGAGTATGTAAACAAAGTGTGAAGGATCTTTGCCCCCCTCCTCAGCTCCCTTCTATCCAGCTTGCCTAATCCTTTTCAAGGAATTTAGACGAGAATAACGAATGAAAATAGATCAATTTTTTCTCAATTGCCGTGGAATTTGGATCTTGCCTTTGTGCTTCTGAAGCCTCAACAAAATCTTTGTGGAGTCTATTATCTATGGACTATGATTATTAGTTTGTATACGAGGTTCCTATTTCCTTGAACTTTGGTATATGCACACTTTATTAGAAGTTAAGAAGGCTTGCTCTAAAATCTGATATTTTTTCTTATGACTTCAATTAATTGTAGTTTTGTTGTTTATAGGCTATTATGAAAAGTTTTCTGGCTTCAAGCTCTGATACAGCTAAACCTGATAAGTTTTTGGCATACATGGTCCCTTCGCCTAACGAGGTAATGAACGTTTAGAATTGAACTGTCATCTGGTATCTTTTTTAATTTTGAATTTTATGAATCTCCTCTTTTGTCAATATGCTAGAAGCTCTATTACAACAATGTAAGGTCCCCCCCTCCCCCCTTTTTCCAATGTGCAATTGTTTTTGTATTTTTATTGTTGAATTTTGATGGAAGCAGCTGTCAAAGGATATTTATGATGAAAGGGAAGATGTTTCATATTCATGGATTCGGGAGTATCACTGGGATGTATGTATATGTTCCTTCAGCACTTTTTTAAGATCCTTTTCTTTTCTGCAACTGTTGCCTTAGACATGTCCTTTATTCATTCACAGGTTAGGGGTGATGATGCAGATGATCCCACAACTTATCTTGTGACATTTGGGGAGAGAGAGGCTCATTATATTGTAAGTTAGCTGCTTATAGATTTGGTACTCGCTATTTTTTGTATTCAAAGTTTGAAATCCTCTTTATGTATTCTGGTTCTGATTTATGGTATATTATTTTGTTGTAGCCTCTTCCAACAAAGCTCATTTTAAGGAAAAAGAGGGCCAAAGAAGGAAAATCAAGCGAAGAGATCGAACATTTTCCTGTACCTTCAAGACTGACTGTGAGGAAGAGATCTAATGCAGCTTTAATAGAATCAAAGGATGTAGGGGTATAACGTCTAATCATATTCCATTTTTGTTGTTTTACATGTTAGCAAGAGGATCTTAAATTTGTCGCTGCTTTCAGGATTATTCAGCTTCAAAAGGGAATGCCTTTGGTTCAAAAAGCAGAAGATTGGATATTGAAGATGGACTTGGCCAGGAGCAGAAAGATTTGCATGACATGGAGCTAGATCAATCCAGTGGTGCTGAATATGATATGTCTGACTGATTGCTGTCAATAGTTTGTCAAACTGACGTACTTCATGCCTCTAGAGAATACGATACATATAGGGAGTATAATCTTTGTAAGAATTTTGATCCTTGGGAGCAATTCCCACAATAAATTTCACTTTGTGATTGTTTTATTCCTTTCTCTTTAGCTGCTTAAGTGAAGGTTATGAATTTTCCACCAAATCTTCACGTGAACTTAAAATTGTAGGCGGTACTGAAGTTTTCTTTTTCACCTAATTCTTTGTTTACAGGTGCATATCTGCCTTTTACTCTATGGAATGAGAGGCATATCGAGTTCCAACAAAGATGTTTAAAAGTTTCAGTTCATTTTTCGATACTCTTCGATTGAATAGGTATTGACCAATAAATTGTGCAGAATGTTTTCCTTGTATGTACTGTTAATAGCTCCAGAAAAGTAAGCCTACTCCATATATATATACATACATATGTATATATTTCTATTATACTTCTAGGAGATTCCCCCAACACACTCCTTTCTGAGGGAACTGCAATTCTTTTTACAATATAAATGCTATACAGAAACAAGTTCATCTTCACCCAAAATCTTGGATCTAAAGTAGAGCTCAAGATTGGATAAAGGGTCAACGAGTCCGGCTAAAGCAGGAGAAGCATCCTAAAAAAAGAGCTAGATCTTCACACCCAAAGGACATCTTAGGTCACATTTTTCAGCTCCAGGCACGGTTTCTACCGTATTTTTTCTGTTCAAATAAGAATAGTAAGTAAATATTTGATGACCAAAATAACAAGGACATTTGAAATTTCCAGACGATTGTGAAATAACCCAAACCTGGAGCTCTAAGAATTAACATCAACTTCAATGCCACAAACCAATTTATCAGACATCATCCAAGAGCCATTAAATTTCTGCAACTACTCTCACATTTCTGTGGAAGAAACAACACAGCTAGAATACAAGAACAGTAAAAAGTGTCAAACCGTGACATACTATGATTCACAAATCTTTTAAACACAAGTAACCAAAAAAAACTTGCAACCATGTACAAAAAAAAAAACCTGCAAAGATGATGCAATTGGAACTTAAAATGAAACCTAATTTATAACTTAATCTTTTCTATCTTTGAAGAAGGACCTTGCGTCTTATTGAGGGGTTTATTCTTACTTGATGGCGTTGTCAACAATGTTGAGGATTTCTAAAGATAAAGCCCAAGGCTTTGGCTCGTAAACCTGTATGCCTAATATTGCACTAAGAACTGTAACTGACAGTTTAAGTTGAATATGTGAATATAAGTCTGTTCCTTTTCTTGTTAAATGCTTTAAGGCAGTTAAGGGATCGAACTAACATCAAAGCAGTGATGTTCGCATGATTGATGCCTTAAGCTTGAGTGTGGAGTACGAATTACTGAAACATAAAACAAACATATAAAGCAAACCTTGAAAGATGCTTTCCTTCGAATTTTCAGAAATGGAGACTGCTAGACGCAATTGATGCCCTGTTCAAAACAACACCAGTCAACAAATATTATATTTTATCTTCTATCTAGGATTTCCTTCTTAAGAAGTACAGAAAAGGAGGGGGAAAAAAAAAAAAAAAACAGGGTAGAAGATATTTGAGAGCCTAACCAAGCTTGCCGACATCTGACAGCTTCTTCTCTCACTGCCCTCTTTGGATCATCAAGAGCTTTTGATATAGCATACAATACCTAGGAAAGGGATATATCTGTAGTAAGTATCGAGTATTTCCACATACAGACAACTGACATGCAGGTTGCATTGGGTAGAAGATCAATGATAGGAAAAAGAAAATTTTAGCATCAAATACAAGAGAAGTTAACGGAGAAAAAAACTGGACAGTTGAATTTCATTTTCTCTATTCTGGTGAACCTGCATTCTGAATGGATAAATCCTTGCATAAGGCAAATTAGACATTGCAACAAGGCACTGAATTGCTGTCTCCCGAATTACCTAAGAACAACAAAGCTTTCTCTGATTGAAGTCATGATCATTTAGATATTAAAATAAATAAACAAACAACAAAAATCATAGTTACAGTTTAGAAAGAAGATTGAGAGAGCTAAAACATAGAAACCGGTCAGTGGAAAGAAAGATGAGTCACTGCAGATCATCTTAGTACCATCATATGGGGATAGGCAACAAGAACAATAAGCTGATTCACAATTGTATGTGCATTTTCCAGAACAGCTTCTTGTCCTGCACCATGAAATTGAAAATGAAAAACTTGGAATTGAAACTAGAGACCTTGTAATAAGGTTTTAAAATATATATATATATCTTTCAAGCACTCGTTTCCAGTGACCATGTTAGAAATGAACATTAGATATGGAAGTCTAAACCTGTGCTTGAATCCAGTAATATGACAGGAGATAATAATCACCATATGGAGTAGTCAATCAAACTGTTTATTACATTTAAAAGCTAAACTCCACCTATCTTTGAAAAAGAAACAGTGTCATCTCAGGGAATGAATACAAAAATATCTTTGGCTTTAAGCATTTGTAGTTCATGAATGGGTCAGTAATAGTATCTGACTTATTGATTCATCTGTACTGTCACATCAGTATTGGTAATAAAATTAATGCATGCCAATAGGCAGGGTCTGGCATTTTCCAATTCCTGCAAGGCACCTCATGAATCAATCTCCCTAACTTTTAATCAAGGTCCTCCAGAGCAGACTGATCTTTTCCCCAAATATTCCAAAACAAAAGGGTAATGAAATTTTCTATAGTAGGTAACTAGTGCATTCTCCATTCTTGACCCTCAGTAAGGATAAAGTGCAAGGGAGAGAAAAGGGCACCATGTTTAATGTCCTGCCAAAATCATTGGGGACCATGAACACAGCAAAATGTACCCCGGATCCTTGAATGGCTCTCAGCATGGATCACTTGTGATGTTCAACAATACTAAGGTTTTGACATGGAAAGGATAATACACCCACAAATTCTATCCCACGACAAATATATGGCAAAATCTCCCAAAGGTGTATTATGGACAGAATACAGAACTTTTGACTAGAGGTTGCAAGTCCAAAGTCCAACAACCTTTTGGCCAACTATTCCACCCAAGTTGTAACATTAATGCAGTGATTTGAGCTTCAATAACCAAAGATGTCACAAAGTTGGGTTTCACTTTTGCAAGCCTAAAGAGAAATCCCTAATATCATAATAATGCAAGAGGTCAGGTTATAAGTCATTCAGACATCTTGTAATCTTGATCCCAAACCTTCCATGTTGTTCCATTTAAAATGATGAACATTCTAACTCTTACCATATACTATCACTTCCCTTCTGACTACCGAAGAAATGCATAGACAAGAAAATTGTGGAAAAGTTGCATAGACTAGGTACAAGAATTGCATTAGAAAAGAACAGGAACCAAATCAAATGAGATTAAGTCATGACAGCAAATTAATTTATCAGATGGAAAAGTGGCCATGTCGAGAGATATTAGGATTAGTGTTTGGAATCCATTTTTTAATTGTGGGATTAGGATTGGTGTTTGAAATCCCTTTAATTATGGGATTTGGTTGGATAAACAACTTTCCATATTTTAGGATTGATTTAGTTCCCTATTTTTTAGCTGATAATCTGCTATATATATATATATTGTTAATATCAATATGAAACATACAGAAATTTTACATTAAGATTTTTTCTGCTTCAGGCCAATCTTACACAGTCCCCAAGGATCATCCTACTAGATATTATTACTTAAGTGACTCAATGTAAAGAAAAATTCAGGAGTCCAAACTGCATTTTGTATCATGGGATCCAGCAGAAAATTGATAGTTCCTTTGTCTTTCTTCAGCCCTTAAGATGTGGCTGAAAATCATTTACAGCAATGGACCATCAGATACTGGAAATGACAAGAAGAGGTTCCAACTATAGAATATTTGATACTTACTGCTCCCTTTTATAAGTACATGAAACTAATTCACTAGCAGGAACAAAATTCAGCAACAACATTTTCATGTAGATAAAATAAGGATCAAAATTTGGGAACTGCATCTACATGTAGATGATATAAGGATGAAGGTATCAAATTAACTCCAACAAACCTAAAACCCACATAAGTTCAATTTTATAGCTATTCTTGACCCTTATTCAGTAACATTAGGAAGGGAAGACCCACATAATGAAGTATCCCTTTTTCCACTCTAGCATAAATATAAAGCTATCTTCGGAAGTAAAGCATGTTTTTCCTTGAATTGGAAAAGTGATTCTAACAGCTATTGACAACCAATAGAGTCCATCTCAAGCAAGTACTTTACACTGATTCTGAAACTTTCAGAAATAAACATTTGAAAGTTCAGAACAAGAAATGCTTTCCATGGTAAGGAAACCAGTAAAAATATATTATTTGGGAACCTACCATAAACCTACCATATGGCATGTAAGATTACACATGCATCTGAGAGTTCCCTAAAGTGTACACACCTTTCACAAAAGTGCAAAGTGAACATTTAACAATCTACCTGGTAAAGATATGGTTGGATCCATCATTAGAGTTTTCACATCCACACCACTCACATTTATAAACTAAGTAGATGAAATCACATCAAATGGGAAAAAATGTATCTTACAGTACTTTCTAATTCAAGTTTTTCACCCATAACATGAAACTCAAACACCACTAACAAAAATAATGTCATGTGAAGAACAATCACATGTTACATACAGGACTACAAAAATCACAAAGTGCAGAAAAGAGATACCCTTTTTCTCTGTCAGAATCCCAGACATGACCAATATGGCATTGTAGATGACATCCTTATTCAGGACATCGTCCTGTAAGGAGGACGAACAGTCCAGAAGCAAGGGGATGACCTGCATGACAGGGCCAGTATCGCGGTAATATTACATAGTTCAATAACCAAAAATAAATCATAAAGAGAAACATCCAACTAAACCTTTTCAGCATCATTTATGATAGCAGGAAGTGGAGTCTCCGACACTATGTGTGTGAACGACCTTGCAAGCATGGATCTGAGTAGTGTAACATAGTCTTAGAACTTTGATGGAGTATGGTAGCAATTGAGGAATCCAAGAAAATATTTAGAATTTTAGCCACAACATATCAAATTGTGACGCATGCTTTAATCAACTCATAAGCCATTGAAGTTTCAAAGAAGACCTAAACATTTGAAGTCATAATGCAAAAGCTAGATAACACCAACAAAGACCCGGACTTTTAGGGCATTCACATGAAAATAAAAATCATAAATTCATTATAGAGACCCTACTTCACAACCATCCTAGGAACATGGCATCCTCTCCAACTGGCTGGTGTTTGGTGGAGCATCAAAAAATAAAATACTACAGTCCAACAGCTAACAGATATCATATACCTAACATAATTATGCAACATGAGGGATAAAATGTGTGCAGTCCCTATAACACACCTACTGGAATGTGCAGGACCATGAATCCAAACTATAGTTGAAGGAAGAAGCACAGTGCTGTAACAGAAAGTGGAACATAAAAGATAAGCAGAAAAGACAAACCAATGCAAATGCGATAGGGCCAATGGTGGGATGAAAGGATGGAGGCCATCATAAATTTTAATGAACAGCCAAGAAAGCATAATTATCAAAAATTTTGACAAAAAAGGGCAAAAGAAGGGAACAAGTATTAAAATTAAGGAATGATGCCCAGAAGAGGGACATAACCTATTCAAATTAGAAGACCATACTGCTGAAAAATCAAGACAATAGGTAAAATGAATGCAGAATGGCTTGAAGCAGATCAACTCAAAAATCAAATTGCTAAAAAGTATGATCACTTAGAAAGTAGGGAAATTGGACTTCTGTCCAAATGTACCTAGTAACTGACAAATCAGACTTCAAAGTTGAAGACACTAAAATGGGCATAAGGGTGCTGTAAAGGCGCTGCTTGTAAAGTGGCCTTATTTTTGCATGGTACTTTCTGTTCAAACAAGTTTCAGAATCACTCATGAGAATATGAAATGCATCTGCAGCTGATTTCATCAAAGAAAGCACTTCTTGCTCTGTAAAACCTTCCACTAAACCATGCCACTGCAGCAACCCCCCCATATTGTCATTCTGAAGTAAGAAACTGAATAAGGTCATGCTAATGTCTTTTACCCTCTCATGACCTCGCAAAACCAAACCCTTCCCTATCCATGCTAGCCCAACAATGGCACAGCAAATCTGAACAGACACATGATTTACACCATCAAAGGTTGAACTACTGAAACCCGTCTCCCTGTCAACACCCAGAACAGGGCATGCTTCTATATTATTTGGTTTGAGTTTGCATAAATTCCATATGTCACTGTTGAATATCACTTCAATTGCTTCTTCCAAACAGCACTCTGGTGGAAAACCTAACAAACTGTTTCTTGGAGGCAATTTGTTAACCAAAGAACCTAATGCCTGAGCTGAAGAAATATGACCTCTCAAAAGGTCCATTGCAAATAACTGCAGTATCATCTTTAAATCTGGCACTTGGGTTTCAGGATGTAGCGCAATTACAACAGAAGCAAATAGAGAAACAATCCATTCATCTCTAAATGAAACTCTCTGAACGCTGCAACCATGATTTGACAATTCTGATCTGGATAGGCCAGTGACTGACTGTGAATCTTTCAATACAGAGGTGCTTGATGACAACAATAATCTGATCCCTTTTTGAACAATTGTTTTCTGTTTCTCCTCTGAGCAGCAAGCAACAGCTTCCTTCATTGACATCATAGTAGCACTAAGAAGATCCTGAACACACATGTTAATCTAGTTATTATAAGTTCTCAGAAAATACATTTAATATTTCCTAAACATAACATTAAAATTGGCTCTTTCAACTGACATGAACCTCTATATATGAATGTCATATCTCATAATATCTCTAAGAGTACGAATACCTGTGCACACCACATACAGATAAACATACATATAAAAACAGAAGAGAAAGGATTGAACCAAAACGTATATATATAAGACATAATTAAACCCTTGTATGTTATTCCAAAAAAAAAAAATACCAATAATACCGGATGCCAAGCACACTTACATTGTCAGGGACCATAAGGCCAAAGGATGAACAATGTTCAATCTTGTCCAGCATGGTAAGTGCAAAATTCAGAGGGACATCCTCAGAACTTCCATGATTTTGAAACCTGTAGAAATACCAATAAGTTCTTCAAGACTAAACCTGACAATAAGATCAATGTGTAATAGTGCAGAATAAACTTTCTCTATAATCGTAAAATAACTTCCAAAACCCAACACAAGTAGCAGATCAAAGATTGTCCAAAATGAAGTACCACAAGAGGTTTTACTAGGCAAAAGAATAAGGAAATTCCTTGCTAATAGCCATGACATGCTAATATAGTGTCAAAGTAAGACAATTCCAGAGTCTGTACCATGGAAGAACCTTATTGCCGTAGGATTCCAGAAGCCGGATCATGAAATCAATTGAACATATATTCCCATCAACCTGTACCCACAATGCAAATTTGAACTATTAATAATCAAGCAGGTCCGTCGCAAACAATAGAATAGAAGAACTACTTGTGTAATTGGTGGACAACTAGGATTTATGATTTCCAGAATGAGTGGCACATCTTTAGTGAACAGAGTAAAGATGAAAAAGCATGAAACATAATAGCATCATTTCTTAAAAATAAATAAATAAACGTTGCTTGACTCTCAACAATAAGGAAGTCAAAATGATTCTAGAATAATTCCAAACCGAAACATACATAGGCACGAGTAAAACTGGAAGCTATAGCCTCATTCAGCCCCTGGACAACTCTCAGCATATTTCTCGGCCCAGTCATTCCAATGTCAAGAAATGCTTGCAGTTTGAGAGCTAAGGGCATGGTAGAATTATCAGAAGAAATCAAGGAGATCATCTTTTCAACAACAATAATCTCAAAGATAGTTGCTCGCTCAGAATCAGGGTGTTGATCAATAAAGAAGCCGATTTCCACTAATGACCTCAAGACCAATTCCCATAAGAATTTTTTATCAAAATCAGAAGTGAGAACTGACACCAGCTTGAGTAAAATCTCCTCATACAAGGATGCTGACATGAGGGGGAACTTTCCAGGAAAAGTAGCCAAAATCTGTAAACTCCTAACTGCATTTCAAACATGAGGAAAGAAAGTGGATCAGTTCCATGACAAGTGACTAGCATCAAGCTCATGCTATTAACAACTTCTGCAGATAACCTGGTGTTGTTGATCAAGCTCTGTAGAGAATCTCTCAGTTATATGAGAACTATTACCTTTATCACTTAGCTACTGTTAAAATATGTAAATAAGAAAAAATATCATCCTTTTAATTCTTCCAAGAAGAGTTAGAACTAGAAAATAAATTTTCCAACATGGATTCACAATGTTATTCAAAGGGTAACCCAATTTGTTCCTTTCACAGAGTTGGCATAAGTGCCAGTAGGGGTAACTTCACACTTTCTCTTATGCACTAGTGCAGCATATGGAATTCCTAGTTTACCTTGACATCAGTCAGTTAAACCACTACACCATGGTATGAGCATACATCATGTGACAGCATCTGATTCCCCATCACAATTCAAAAGTAAATGACTCATGACTTTTGTTTTACTAGGTCAAAACATACGCTTTTGAGGACTGTCTAAAATCAGTAGCAGCAAGGCAGCTTCATGGCGGCATAACTTTTGTTTCCTGTTGAGCCCAAACACAGTTTTCAAGGAAATTCCTGACTTCCTTATTTTTATTTCTCATAATTTGATATCATTACCATTTTTCTTTTCTATTCTTTCCACCTTAAAAAGCTTAAAGAAATTCCAGATCCACGCGCAAATAATCAAGACTCCAGTTACACCTTCACAATATCATCATCAAATTTTCTCCTTCTACCTTTTCCTTCTATAAGTCTTCTTATTATATTTCACCCCCCCAACTCTCACCCACTTTCTTTTATCCCCTTTTAACCATTATATATCAGTGTCTGAACATGGTTTGGACAGAATGTTCCCAGTGAGTAGTTGCTGTTGAGGCATTGGCCTAAATGTCAAGTCCGTTACTCATAATTCGACAAATCAAGGATTTTAAAACTCATTATTCAAGAAACCAATAATTTTAGACCTAATATAAACTATGAAAATAAAAATATTAGGAATTAATCAAAAAAGGAAAGGAACATATAAAGAGCTGGGAGGAATGCAGGTGATCTAAGTTTCAATCCCATTACCAGACCAACAACACTTTCTTGCTCCTAACTTTATGTTAAGCTACCATCTACAATCGCCTCTTTGCAGAAATTTCAATCAAGCAAATGATATTAAGAATCAAATCCAAGGATTTTAAGAAACAAAGAGATATTAGATGATAACCACACAAAATAAAATATTGCAGCTTTAGCAAGCAGAATTCACCTGTCAGGTAAACATAAGTGTTCTGAGAGCTTTCAGCAACAATAGATTTGATACTAGAAGAGAAGAGCTGTGTTAATGACCTAGAAAAACCATGAAGCATGCTGCACCATGTCTGGCATCCATATTCAAGGACAGAAGTAGGTCCTTTCAAGCTCACAACTAAGTTTCTGCATGCATCAAGGAGTTCAATGCAAAGGTAAAGGGCTTCATAGTCTTGTCTAGCGCAAAGAAGGGAATCCTCCATATTATAATCATGTTCAGCTGGATTTCCAATTGAAAGACCTAAAGCCTCCAACAACTGAGGAAAGAACTTCTCAAACAATCTATTGCAAGAAGCAGCTGAAGATTTGGCAGAAACAGATAGAACATGACCTATTGCATTAAGTTGTTGTCTTCTTTGCACGGGAATGTCATTTACATCCTTAGTTTGGCTAAACGAGCTTATGAATGCATTAATTTCTTTATCGCAAAGAATGAAATTTAAAAGAATATCACTATTTTGCTGGGTGAGATCCTGTAGAAGTATGAGGGCTTCATTCAACATATCTGTCCCCTTAGCCCCCGTATCACCTGTTGATGCTGACTCAAATGAAAAAGCAGAGTGTGGTGATGCATACAAAATATCTTTCAATGAGGACCAAAGAGCTTCAACATGTTTACCCATCCTATCTGATCCGTATTTCAAGGCACAGAAGCAGATATACTTCAAGGATTCAACCTACAACAGCAATAGGTCCAATGATAGGCAAGCATATATTGCTCATAATCTAAAGCCAAAGCAAAAGGGAATTGAACAATGTACAATTCTCAATCATCACAGACCTTTGTGGATGGTAGAGAAGAAGAGAGTTTGTCAAGAAGCAACGGGATAGCATATGGCTCAAAAAGTGGTGTGGCTGCAAATGCCAGCTGAAAGACAAAACCAAGTTACAAGTAAATGGAATAATCATTACACGAGGGGAACACATCTAATAATATCAATCAGACACCATTAAGGCATTGTGGAAGGAAAAAGAAAAGGATCAATACCCATAGACGCTTGAATAGTAGGGGAAAGAAGTTCTAAAGAATAATACATGGCTAGAAACACATTTTCAATCACTAAATAATAGACCACAGAATTCATGTCTTCACTCAAATTTTTTCTTTTCAGGGGAAAAAAAAAAAAAAAAAAAATGTGCACTGTGCAAGCCAAAGAGGTAATCAATGATATTTTTGGACTATTTAAACATTACTGAAGATTTAGAAGATCTAAAACGGAAAAGCTCTTGTAAATGCAATCTCACAAGACAACCAAAGAAATACAAAAAACACAAGGTCATGCCAACTACACAGTTAAAGGTATAAGAAACTTGAAGAATGCATTAACTAAAACATACATATCACATACCATTAATGCCCTGGACAGCTCATCTCTGCTGAGATCGATACCTTCACCTTTCGGCTGGAAATGGTTAAACAGAATTTAAATGATAAGAATGAGAGATTCCAGCCAAAAAACAAATACACCAAATGACTGAATATCTCTATTTACAATTTCATGACTTTATTTGAATTATAAGAAAAGCTAGAACTTTAACTAGCTCTGTGTCCATGAAACACAATAGAAACCATCATCTCGCACTAAAAAACAGACAAACAAAGAAACCAGATTAACCCATAGGCACTATGGGGAAATAGCTTGAACCCAAATTATGTGCCCTTATCATTTATGAAAAATTTCCGAAAATTAAGGAGATCTAGTCCACATTTCATGAAACATTATGAAATAAATGAAACAAATATCATAGAATTCATTGAGGGTAGTCTGACCAAGCAAAATAAATTTAGATGAGAGAGCAAGTAGATCACCATAAATTGTAAAAGGACTCGTCTTAACCATCCAATTTCAAATGTGTAAAATGATTTTTCTCAGCTTTATCCTTGAACTTGAAAACAGATTGTAATTCTTACCTATTTAGGTTCTACAAAAAAAAAAAACCTAACAGAAGAAAATCTCGTCAAAACAATCTGACCTCAAGCGTACAAGTTCAACATCAATTTCGTGCATTATGCTCATCTGGGAAAAGGTTCACTAGTTAGATTCTGTGATATGTGAATCTATATTTACTAATCCAATGCCAATAGCCAAAACACTAGTTTCAATAAAAAGTTCTATTATTCCTGATAATACTGACAGATAATATCCACTAGCCTGATGAGCTTACATGAGTAAAATGAATAGGAAAGTAACTGCCCAGAATGTCGAATAGCTCCTCAGCATAATTAGCAAGCGGACTGGAAGGACCAGCAAATATTTGCGCAGCAAGCTCTACAATACGAAATGCATGCATCAAGCATTGAGGATCCTTTTCTTCATCAATAGTTGTGCAAATCATATATAGTAGTTCATCACCCTAACCATGGAGAAGAGAAAGCATAAGGTCACCAGAGAAATATAGACAAACATAAAGGTATAACACAAAGCTCAGTATTTGGAGATGCATTATCTCTACTAAAGGACCACAAAGAAATGCACCCTTTGTACCAACATACTTTTGGGGGGAAGTCACAAACAAACTACAGTCTTAACATATAAAAGTGAACGGAAAGAGAGACCTCAAACTCAGTTAACAGAGAATTACCATTAGGCATTGAGGACACAGATAGACCACATCAAACAGACACAAGATATAGAAAATGAAAAATCAACTATGAAGTCAAGACCAGTAGCCAACCATCACTTGATTAAATATGGATCAAAATTCACAAGGTTTTGACTTGTAACTGATATTATTAACGTCAGACATGCCAGCCAAAACTACAGGGATATGGAGTGAATGGCCTTTTTTGAGGTACTTCTCCTATCTATTTAATAGTTACATACAAGCAGCAACAGTATGATATCAAGTGGAACAATTACGTTCTGAAAACATTAACCACTGTTGGAAAAGGAATAACTGTCACAAGAAATGGACAATTTTTTCTAATACCAGTGCCTGAACTGCAACAGGGTACTGATCCATTAAGCATTCCAGAAGTTCAAGGCACAGCTGCAGGGAGATAAATGCAAAAAATTATGTGAAACAGCAGTATTTGGTTAAAAACCAGTGAAGTAGTCCAGCTCCATTGTTGATCTGCTTGAATACATAAACAAGTCATGATCACTGCATTTACATTCGGATCAAATGTATTCTTACCTTCCTGTCATGTTGTCCCAAAGATTGCACCTGCAGATTCAGTTTATAGGACTTCGCCACAGCCTGTGCTTCATCCTCAGTTACCCCCCCAACATCAATTTTCCTCCTCATCAGAGCCAAGCAACCAACAAGTGCACCACGCAGCGCTTTCCAATCTGCCTGAGATTAATATAAATTGGGGTAGCAAGACTATAAGAAGTTGAGATGATAAATGTTTGTCTTTTATATAGCAAGTTAAGAAAAAAAAAAATAGCAAATGGATAGACTACTTCCATACACCTCGAGATGTTTTTGTCATTCAGGGTTAGCTTACCAGCCTTTCTGTAAAGAATCCTATCAAGCTACTTATTGCAGAATGGCTTAGAGGCTTCATTTGTAATTGTGCTAATAATTCCCCTAATAGAAGAATACCTGCGCACATGAAATAGGTTAATAGATATCAGAAGTTGCAGTTTATAAACTGATAAAATAAAAAGATCTCAGTTACCCAAAGAACCACCAGGTTTGCAAGGACGAATTTGAAGAGAAGGAGGTCACCCTCTAATTAGACAACCCTGCCCACTAATTGACTATGGCGGGGGGGATGTGCAGGCAAATAAGAACCGACTGAAACCCTGCAGCTGATCCCTTCATAGTTCATTCATTAGGGTTGGGGTTGATGGTTGAAACCAATCAGAAGTGCAAATCGTGCAAGCACAGGCAGGCAACGGACCACAGTACAACATCTATGACTAATGTCAGAGGAGTTTTGAGCGTGAGCTATCACTCATACAGCAGCAAGGAAATTTGTTCTTGAGTCAATCTTTAGCCTTTATTGGCTCAAATCTTTTGATTCCTTTTTGGTTTTGTTCAATAATTTACAAAAGAATCATTTATGTTATGGAAGAATCAGTATTAATGCTTTCTATCACTGGCTTTTATGAGATGACTTATAGACCTTAACTATTGGAATTCTGTATCATTGACATTTATTTTTCTCTTTCACTCATCCTTCCATTTATATCCACATAATATAAAATGCTTCTATTGGGGTTAATGGCTACACAAGTCACAATATAAAATTTAGGAGATTATATGCGAAGTTTGAATGGGATGATTCATCCACCTGTGAATGGACAATAACAAAAAGATGTTGGGGAAAAAATTATATAGGCAAAATTGTTAAGTAAGCATATTGTAATATTTTCGCCACAAAAATAGTCAGATTTTCAAAAAAGCACCGAGGGAAATTCAATAAGAAACTTCAAACAATAACCAAATAGGAGGAATGCTGCAAATTGTATGGAATATCTAACACTCCAAACTCAGATCCAAAACTTCAATCAAGAACACGAGTGAGTACCTCTGGCTCGGATGATGCTATCTGTAGTTGTCAGATACAAGTCCATCTCCCTAACCTGCCAAGGTATTCAGATAACTAGTGAACAATTTCATCAAAAAGGCAGAGGAATCCCTATCTAATTGGAAACATGTAATGCTAACACTCACTAAGGTTTCTAAAGTTAATAAGTCATTCTTCAAAAGCGCACCAATTGCTTGAACACTAGCAGACTGCAAAGCAAACCCAGAGTCAACAAATTTAACTTCACAAAAATTCCAACGCTATATTTTGTTTAATTGTGGAATGAAACAGTCTAAATATTTCAACCCGAAGAAAATACATATATATACACACATAGGAGGAAGAAGAAGAATTAAGAAGTGAAACGGACCAGCTGAGAAGGAGAACTAGACGAATTAACGTATATCTCAATGTGCTTGACGTAAGAATCGGCCATGAATGGTTAACCGAGAAACAGATGAGAGATGCTGTAATGGTTTGGGAGGTAATCGGGAACCAAGGGTAGGAGCGGAGTCGGAGGTTCTCGGAATTTCGGGAATTTTTAACCCAGTTCAGTAGACACTTATTTTATTAAACCAGCTGCGGGGTTTAAGTTCAGTCGCATTCAGGTTCTGCGTAGGCATATTGCAACCAATTTTCCAGGATATATATACATATATTTTTTAAAATTTTTGAAATATTTTAACCACTAAAATGTCTTGAATTATTGACTTCTCAAATCATATCATCAATAAATTGTTATCAACTAACTTACACTTTCTTCATTCCTGAATATATATTTATATATTTATTCTTTTTTTTCCAAAAAAAAAAAAAGAAGAAAAAAAAAATATATATATATATATGCTTCCTTTTCACCAGGAGTGCAATGCAATACAAAATTGCACCAAAGTATGCGTCCAGCTTTGGAGAATATATCAGTCAAAAGGCTTTTGAAATCTCCATTTTCATTTCAATAAATATTTTTATAATTTTAAATTCATCTCTGTAAATACTTTTTAGAATTCTTTAAAATTTAGAAGGAAGCAACAAAATTTAGTGTACTTCATAATTTTTCTCCTCAGTTCTCTAGTCATACTTTTTTTTCCCTTTTACTTATGATAGGAGTGGACAGTAGTTGACAAGAGAGACATAAAATTTTGACTCTTGGTGCAGGGATCACAGGCTTCATACAACAAAACTTTCTCTCTCAATACTCTCAAGGATGGTGAGATTTCAAGACTCATAAAACCATACATTGTGCTGGGCTTCTCAAAATCTTAGACACGGCAGCGGTAATTACAAATTAGACAAGAATTTGAACGTTATAGGCGGCTTATACAACATCTGCCATTCACTAGCTAAAAAGAATAGGTGGTAATATCGCATCACCTCAAGAAACCTCATCTAATCTGTCAAGAAATCCTTTCTGAGTAGCCGTCTTTGGCAGAAAAGAGACATTAAAACCAATCCCATTAGTGGATGCTGCTTCAAATTTTGTCCACAGTTCTTTCTTCAAAGTGTTCTCACCTGGATGCTTTCCTCTTTGAATAGTGCTTTGGGCTTCCTTCAACATTGGTGTACAATCAACCATTCCGCAGCTACCGCCAACTCCTGCTGAAAATTTTGAAACAACTTCAATTCATTTGATCGGCAGAAAAATGTGCCATATCAAGTCAACTTTTCTAAAAGAGAAAAATGAAACCCTACCTTGCTTACAAGTTATCTTGGTAAAAGGATAATCTTGAACATCATTTTCTTTTCCTGACAGCAGATTTTTTTCCTTCTCAAGGGTGGAAACTCCTTTTATCGATGGCTTATCAATGTTGGCTCTTGACAAAATTTTATCATCAGGGGGCTCCATCAAGACGCAAGATTTAGGAGGTGACATCAACCAGATAGGTGATTCCTCTACCGCTTTCCTTCTGCTAATATATCCCTCACCAAATTTTATCCCAAGGAAATCTGGATATTTTACGGATGTGTGCTCTGAAACTTTACTGCTGGATGATTCAGAATCTTCATATCCTTCAGAAATCTCAACTCTAACAGGAAAAGGTGTCGATTTATACACTGCATGACCACCCTTCTTAGTAATCTCAGAAATGGGTTCAAGTACTACACAAGTCCTGGGAGGAGATATTTTTAAGCATGGTGTCATGCCAAGCATCCAGCTATCTGTCTTCAAGAAATTTTCAGGAGAAACACGCTTAGTCTCCAGATTGCAATCAGAACTTTTACATGGAGTAGGCTTCACAGAAATACCCTCAAGAATATTATCATTAGTCTGTCTCACTGCATCAAAAATAATTGGAGGCTGGATAGATTTTCTGGACGTAACATTTTTCAGCATCGATTTTGAGTTCTCATCACATTCAAACAAAAGTTCCTTTGACCTGGGTAGAGGTGTGAGCAAAAACAGTTGTCGACCGTGCTCAATATTGCCGTCAGCTCTCCAAGACACGAGAGGTGATGGAGAAACTAGGGAAACCATCGTGGTTTGCTCAGGGCTTTCAACATAGTTCATTTCCGCATTTGTAGGAGCAGTCTCACTAGCCACAGATTGTTCCACCAGATTCTCAGGTCCAGGAGATTCGTCAAAGAGTGCTTTGAACCTAGGAATCCATGGCTGCAAAATTTTTAACATCAGACACAAAGCATAACAAAATGGGTATCTACAAACTAATGCACTGATTTAATGGATTCTGGGGATCAAGTTCGGAATCAACCTTTAAAGAATCTTGCATTTCAGACAAGAAATTTGCAAAAGATTCAACTTCTTTTGTTGCTTTCCTGCTTGTCAAACTGAGTGCTTGTACAACAAGCTCATTGATCTGCAACTCAGTGTGCAATTTATGAGGTCATTGGAAACGAAATAGATTACTTAAAATGAAAAAGAATGACCATAAGTACACTTCAAAAGAAGACAAATATTAGTAAGGCAGAAGCAAATTAGAACTAAGTATCATAGAACAGTAACTGGTAGCCACCGAGGTTAGTCTTATTCCTGTACCGTTAGGCTTATAAGTTCATAGTATTATTAGCTCATTAACAGTGTCTGTGGCCTCTAAAATATCAACATTTAACCAATAATCTGTGTGTCACTTTCACCTCTCCTTTTTTTCAGGGGAAAGTGCAGAAGTTATAAATATCTAAAAGTTCTTAGAAGAAAACTGCAAATGCAAAAGGAAAAGGCAGCAGTGGTCCTTTTAACATAAACCATTCTTCTCACCGAATTTCACAGCTCAAAAAATCCAATACCCGGAAGATGACAACCAAACTAGATCTGCTACCAATTTTGAGAAATGTAAATCAACATAAGTGAGAAGAAACGAAAACAGCAAACATGAACAATAAAAACAAAGCACAAAAGATTTATTAGACTTATGTACTTAGCCTATGTGAATCACAGGAAGATTTAAAAAATTCAACTTAAATTAATCCTATCTTGCACCACTTAAACGTGTCTCAGTTATATTGAGTTAAGCAGAACAAATTAGAAGGATTTCAAGATATATTCATTTATAGGTACCAATCCAACTTCTGACAACCTGCTCTAAATCTTTGAAAGAATCATAAATCGCAACTTCTACGAGATTCAGAGAGGCTCTACGTTGAACAAAACATTAGCCCTAGTATTAGGTGTATCTTTAAAAATAAATAAATAATCAAAACACCAGGTCTGAGTCGAAACGAAATTAAACCCGAACATCCACCAATTCGAAACGATCAATAGTAATGACCTCCAAACTAACAGAAAAATTTTAAAAATATATATATATATATGAAAAATAAATTTACTTGGTAAAGACGGCTACCTGATTAATGAGAGAGGAAATATTAGAATGAATGAAGAGGAGGCGGTCTAGAACTCCATTTTCGCCTCCGGCCTTTGCTCCTTGCTCTTCTTCTTTGTAGGGTTTAGCATCATTGATTCCGGTGGATTTAGACGAATACTTTTCCGCATTAGAGACATCTCTGAGTGGCTTACGCACTTGCGATTTCGATCTCACCTTCGATTTCGTGAGGGTTTGATTATTGTTCTTCGGCATTTCTATACTCTGCGTTTAATTTCGATTCTAATGGTTCTTTTTGTTTCCAACGGTCTATGTTATCCCCCTTCGGTTTGAATTTTACTACTTCCAGATTTTCCCCCTTTATTTATTTATATCTTTTTTCCACTAAGCTACGTGGGTGGGTATGGAGCGGGGTGCCCATGGACAGGCCGGGTTTTTTTTTTTTTTTTTTGCTTTTTCCTTACAAAAACATTTCTTAAAAAACCACATAAAATAAGAGTTTAATTAACTTTAAAATTGTAAATTGTAAATTTTTGTCAAATTAATATTTATAATTTTTTTTAAAAAATTAGTATTAATTTTTATGATAAGAATTTACCCAAAGGTTGGAACTTGCGACATGTAGATTAATGTAATTTGTCTGAACCCATAACTCAGCAAGCTCACTACGTCCTACTGCTATTTCTGTGGGTCTTGTCCGGAATCGATTCATCATTTGATTTTAGCTTGTCCCATTTCCCAACTCATTTGGTGGAACTCTGCATGGCAAATCAGGATTACCAGTTTTCAGCTTTTGGAGGTATCAAATTGGTTTCTTCAGCTTTTAGATGGAACTACCCCATTTCCCATTGATGCTTCAGAAAAAGACAAAATGCTGCATTTCCAACTGGTCTCTTTTGAACAAATCTGGTTGGCACGAAACTGTTTATGGCGAGGTAAACCCTCCAAGGATTGGACTGACATATCCCATACTTGTAATCTGCTCTTTACCAAGTACTGGACTGCTAGTGTGTGTAGGAGGCAAAAACAACAGCAAGTATCAAGCCATATTAATCCTTGTTGGCAACCTCCTATCCAAGGGGAACTCAAGATTAATTTTGATGCGGCGTTTCAAGATGGGAAAACGACTACAGGATGTGTTCTCCGTAATGACAGCGGTGTCATATTAGGGGCTTGGGTGAACCGCTTTGACTTCGACAATGCATACTGCGCTGAAGCTGAAGCAGCTGTCCAAGCCCTTAAATATCCAGAGAACCTTGGCCTTAAAAGAGTTAGTTTTGAAGGAGATGCATCCTGTGTAATTCTTGCACTCCAGGGATTCTCAGATTTTGAAGGCTGGCGGGCACTTACTACGTTAGACGTAGGCAGAGGCATCCTGGAGCAACATTTACTTTGGCAAATTCAATATTGAACAAGTAATGGAAAATTCATATAGAATGGAAAAATCTATTCATCATAAAAGAGTGCATACAGGATATGTATATATAGCAGTGTAAAATAACAACTGCTAAGTACAATATCTATAAAATCTAGTGCTAACAGACTTAACTAACTATCTGAACAAATCTGATATTACAGACTTAATATCCAAAATATCAATAACAGCAAAATATCAACAACAGTCTTAACATCCCCCCCTCAAGCTTGGACTTTACATAGATCAAGTAATCTAAGCTTGGAAGACAAATAATTGAATGACTCAGTCGGAAGTGGTTTTGTGAACAAGTCTACAAGTTGTTCTTTACTTGAGATATATTTAGGTAGTATGAATCCCTTCTTATACTGTTCCCTCACAATATGACAGTCAATCTCTAGATGTTTAGTTCTCTCATGGAAAACAGGATTGGCTGTGATATGTAGGGCAGCCTTGTTGTCACACCAAAATTCTATAGGAATAGAATAAGGAATGTGAAAATCTTTAAGTAAATATGAAATCCAAAGAAGCTCACATACTGTTGAACCCATGCTCCTATATTCAGCTTCAGCAGAAGATTTGGAAACAGTAGCTTGCTTCTTAATTTTCCATGAAACCAAAGCATCGCCCAGGAAAATACAATAACCTGTAAGAGATTTCCTAGAATCCGAACAGGAAGCCCAATCTGAATCACAATATGCTTGGATTTTAAAATCTGTACTGGAAGGATAAAATAGATCTCTAGCAGGACAAGATTTCAAGTATTGCATCACATGCATAGCAGCATCCCAATGAGTCTTACAAGGTTGAGGCACAAATTGAGATAGTTGTTGAATAGCATATGAAATATCTGGTCTAGAAAGATTCAGATATAACAATCTCCCAATTAACCTTTTGTATTCGTCAGGATCATCAAATAATACACCATCAGCTGCCTTGAACTTGTGACCCTTAGGTAGAGGAGTAAGAATAGGTTTAGCACCTGTTAAACCCATGTCATACAATATATCCAAAATATATTTTCTTTGATTCAAATAAGTTCCTTCTAAAGTTCTTGCAATTTCTAAACCCAAAAAATATTTAACATATCCAAGATCCTTTATAGTAAACTGATAAGGAAGAAAACGTTTGACAGCCAGAATGTCAGCCTCATTTGTCCCTGTTATTAGAACATCATCAACATATACAATGAGAGCAAGAAAAGAATTAGTATTCTTCTTTATAAA
>JAXGGT010000116.1:963341-978021 GCA_035583425.1 Marsdenia floribunda | reverse complement strand
TATCTACCATCAATAAAACCAAGTTTCATCTTGGCTTTGAGGGCAAGTTTCATAGCTCTACTCCATGGTAGATAATTATTGCAATTTAAAGATGTAGTTACAAGTATCAGACCTGGATGATCTGAACTTTGTAATAACAGGTAGTTATCAAACGTCTCTTCTTCTGGTTTCTGGTTCTCCAACATTTCTGGTATTTGAACTGCTAGCAGAAGTCATTGCAGCACATTAACAGATCCTAACCTGCTTTGTTACCATGAACAAGTAATGGAAAATTCATATAGAATAGAAAAATATATTCATCATAAAAGAGTGCATACAAGATATGTATATATAGCCGTGTAAAATAACAACTACTAAGTACAATATCTATAAAATCTAGTGCTAACAGACTTAACTAACTATCTGAACAAATCTAATATTACAGACTTAATATCCAAAATATCAATAACAGTAAAATATCAACAACAGTCTTAACAAATATGCCCCCAGATCTTGTAATAGCACAGCTCATTATTTGGCCAAATGGGCCTCTCTTTTGACTTTTTTGGTGTTGTCCCACCTGCACTCCTTAATTCTACTTTGTGGGGAGAACGGGTTGGTTCCCAGGCTCTGTCTTTGTAATTTTCCTCTTGTCTAATCTAAACCAATTATCACAAAAAAAAAAAAAAAAAAAAAGCTCACTACGTCCTCTGAACCCAGACGCAATCTAGAGCCAAGTTAACCGGGCCACGAGTCCGAGTCCAAATCCAAATCAGTGCATAGTCTGGTTTTAAGGTTTCGGCGTCATCCAACCACCATCACACCAATATGGTATAAATGCCATTGTTCGATCAATAATTGTATAGTCAGAAAAGGGTAAGGAAAGCAGAATCATGCCCGAGAATTTCTTCAAAGAAGTTGAGATACCTCAACAGAAACATTACAAGGGAATAGTTTTCCCCAAAGTGTTATCTCCAGTCCCAGATGTGCTAAATCCTCTTGGCACTTCGGCAGTTTTGACTAAAGCTATACAAGAACATCGATCATGGCTGGAATCACTCTTACATCAATCTGGGGCTATGCTTTTTAGAGGGTTTCCTCTAACAACTGCTTCAGACTTCAATGATGTGGTTGAAGCCTTCGGCTTTGATGAATTGCCTTATGTAGGTGGAGCTGCTCCTCGGACCAAAGTTGTTGGCCGTGTCTTCACTGCTAATGAATCCCCTCCTGATCAAAAAATCCCTTTTCATCATGAGATGGCTCAGGTACTTACCTTACCTAGATTTTGCCTACTCACTTATTTACAGTCATCTTTGCCATGAAACCTTCGAATTTTGTTTTAATATTGATCAGTTGATTGAGGAATTGTGTCTTCGAGTTTTGTCGGTCTGTTCTCGGTATTTGCACAAACTGATGCCATTAGACGTTGCAAATTGCCACTATCTGAGTCATTTTCTGGATTTGAATTGGCGATATTCATTCCACTGCTTTCTGTGATAGGTTCCGGAGTACCCTTCCAAATTGTTCTTCTTTTGTGAAGTAGTGCCTGGAACAGGAGGAGAAACTCCCATAGTTCTTAGCCATGTTGTATATGAGAGGATGAAAGAAAAGCATCCTGAATTTGTTAACAAATTGGAAGAGCATGGATTGATCTATGTACGTGTATTAGGTGAAGAGGACGATCCATCATCTCCAATTGGTCGTGGATGGAAATCGACATTCTTGACCAAAGACAAGAAAGTTGCTGAGGAAAGGTTCCTTTTTTCTTCTACCTTGTTTATGTGTGAAATTGCCTTACCCAAGTTTCTTTGAACTTTTGGGGAGGATCATGATGAAATTCTTAAGGTCATATTCATATCATTTGTTTTTGAGAAAATCAATGTCTTACTTCTTACTTCTTACTTCTTAGATCCAAAAAAGGGTGAAAACATAAATAAATAAACAAATAAATAATCACCCAATATGCTGCAAAAATTCTACCAACTATCTGCTTACGCACTCGTTGTTCATTATCATTTAAATCCATTGGATGGACAGGGCTGCTAAGTTAGGAATGAAACTGGTATGGACGGAGGATGGAGTGAAGACAATTATGGGCCCTATTCCAGCAGTTAAATTTGACAAAACAAGAGAACGCAAGATTTGGTTCAATAGTATGGTAGCTGCTTATACTGGCTGGAAAGATTGCCGAAATGACCCTGTAAATGCTGTAACATTTGGTGATGGAAGTCCTTTGCCACCTGATGATGTATTGGACTGCCTCAGAATCCTGGAGGAGGAAAGCATTGCAATTCCATGGCAGAAAGGGGATGTTCTACTAATTGATAATTTGGCTGTTCTTCACTCTCGTAGGTCATTCAATCCTCCTCGCCGAATACTAGCCTCCCTTTGCAAGTAATAAGCAGGCTCTTCTGCTGCGCTTATAGCATACACTGTCCACCCAGACTATTGATATATATATATATACATATTAAACTTATGGTTAATAGCATAAAGAGTGGTTCCGTGTTGTGTATTATTATTATTATTATATGGCTTTGTCCAAGCATGCTTCTGCTGAACTATTGATAATGGAAGACAGAAGAAGCAGCATTCATTTTCCAACTCCTCATTTTACATACTATAATGCCAAAAATTTCTTTCTATGGCAAGTTACAAAAAGAATACTACACTGGGAGGGAGGGATCATAGAAAGAAAAACAAATAAAAGAAAAGGAAAAATTGGGAAATCAATAGAACTATGGAACTCTCAATCATGGCATCCAGATGGGGGACACCTGTTCTTACTGTACAATGAAAATAAGAGAAGTAACAAGGCAGGAGGAGGGAAACTGGAAACTTTCGAGTATGTTTTTTTTCCCTTTTTTCGAGCTAGGAACTCTCCTGTAATCTTATCTTCCTTGTACAAGGCCACTGAATACTTGGCTGTTCCCGGCAAGAGTTGCTTCCCACTCAACAGAAGACAAGTGAATCTGTGAGAGTGATATCACAACTTGCTTCATGTCTGGCCTCAGCACGGGATCATCATCTACACATTGCTTTGCCAGTATAGCCATCTAAAGAATAGATGTTAGTAGGAGCTAATTTGAACTCAAGATACGTGATTAGCGATAAACTGCTTACTTATGTAATTACCTTGAAAAGACAATCATGCGGATACAGATCCATCAAATTAGGATCAACTTGTTCTTTCAAACTTTCCATACTCATGGAGTCAGGGGAGTTTCTCATAGCTGTGAGCATCTGCAATGTTACAAGTATCAGAGGATAGAAAAATGCTTATGATGAGCATCTACTTGAGCTTATCATTTCTGAGATTCAAAGTTCCTAGGCAACAAATCTTGTGCATAATAAAAATCACCAATTCATTTGACAAATAGAAAGTGATATCAAAACCAGAACTTACAATGGATGCCAAAGACCGTCGATCAGCACTTTTAGCTCCAAGACTGTCAGCTCGTGTGATAGCTTCTTTCCCAGAAATCATCTCAAAAAGTACAACACCAAATGCATATACATCACTCTTGTTTGTTGCCATTCCATCCCTCAAATATCTACAAAGTTGTACAAAGAGCAATAAGAACATTCAACACAGCACTCGGCATATCATACCTAAGTGTGAAAACACTCATTGACTTTCACTTACTCAGGAGCAAGGTAACCAAATGTTCCTACAACTGTAGTTGCTGATGCTTCTCCGTCATTGGTTTTCCCAACAAGTTTTGACAAGCCGAAATCTGAAATCTAAACTCAAGGGAGTAAAAAGAGATTCCCACAAGAGGTGGAAGTAAAAATGAAGAAAATGACTATGGAAAATAACTGCAACCTTTGCTCTAAAGGCACTATCAAGAAGTATGTTGCTTGTCTTGATATCTCGATGCACATAATGAGGGTTCGTGTGCTCATGTATATACTCCAGGCCTCTGGCAGCATCAACAGCAATCTGGACCCTCATTATCCAAGAAAGAGATGTATGACCTATACAGATAATGAAGAATTTACTTCAGTCATTAGAAAATAACATACACTACATTATCTTTCATCTACAAGAAGCAGAGAGAATTTTCCCAGCGAGAAGAAAACTAAAAATTCCAAAAACATCAATGTAACAGGAAAAAAAAAAAAAAAAAAAAAATCTTGGGCAACTTTATTTGACTCCATGCTATTTGCAGCCAAAACTTGTAATCCTGATTAAATTGCCAACTATCATTTATTCAGGAGAAGTTCACACTTTTATTTAATAAATTTAGCCTGTTCATGGATCTTCAAATACATATATCAACTAGGCTTAGCATATTTTATCTCCCATTTCTCCAAAATTACAACATAGCTAAAAGATGACAGGTTAAACTCACCACATTCAATATTAAGTAACTAATTGAAACAGAAATAAAACTAGGGCCAATAATACATTTTCTCCTCTTGGGGAACTCAGAATGTGAAAGGTACTTTCTCAACCATTGCTACTTTCTTTTGGCCCTATCTTGTAGTGAAAGATTAGAAATACACAAATAGTTATTGAGGGCCAGAAGAATCACTAACAGAATAGGAAAGGAATATGAATTTGCTGGCTAGCACTAGGAGAAGCATATACACAGATGCCTACAGATTAAATCTATTCAAAGAACACTCTTTATAGAAAAAGTAATATCGAAAGCAAAATGATGCATGAAATGAGAGAGGTTGCACCAGAGAAGAAAAGGAATATGGAATCTCACCTTTGTTCTGAGGATCATGCAAGTGACTTCTGAGGGAACCCTTTTGAGCATGCTCATATATCAGAAAGAGTTCGTCGTTGCTGGCTGCATAACCAATCAATTCTATCTTGATAAAACAAAACCATAAAACCAGCAAAAGTCAATGCCATTTAAGTGATTGAAAAATAACACTAGAAAAGAATAAACAGTGCCAAGAGGACATGGTAAGGTAGTGACAATTACCAAATTTGAATGGTGAACCTTGCACAGAACCTTCATCTCTGCCAAAAATTCTTTTGTCTTTGTGGCTGTCATCTTTTTGATTGCAACTTCCTGAAATTTTATATAAGGAATATCAAAGATTGGGAAAAACTTTCCCACTCAGATATGCAACACATTAGTCGCAGTATGCAGAGCCAAACCTGGTCACGAAGAATGCCGTAATACACCGAACCATATCTTCCATGCCCAAGGAGATTAGAATCAGAAAAACCATCAGTAGAAGATAGAATCTCTTCATACATGAAAACTACAGGCTTTTCCACATCAAACACATCAGTCCCAATCACTGCAAGAAATTAAGAGAAGCACAAATCAGACTCACCCAATTGCTCAAAGGATCACAGTTTGAAATGTTAGATAAACTCGATACCAGAACAAGATTTCAAATGAGAACTTAGTCAATAGCCTCTTTAGCCAAAAAATGTTCAAGTGGACCCAGCAAAATATACTATTTCATTATCTTCAATCCCTATCCTTGTCCAGAAGTCAATAGCTAACTAAACTAATCAATGTAGGAATCAAGGTCAGACCTCTGGGAATATTCATCTGACGTTCGCTAGCTTCTCCAACAGGTTGCTTCAATTCTGCTGATTTGCAACAGATATACCTCCCTGAACCACAACAGAAACTTGTGTTTCGAAGAATGTGAAACTTATGAGAAATCTTCTCATCAGAATTTTTTGCATGACTTTGTAGACCTCCGCTGAAACATCTTGATGACCTCAAGGAAATAAAAATAAGTATGAGTACGATGATGAGACCCAAGCCAACAGCCAAACTTCCAAAAATCCACCAAAATGACACATGGGATTTATGATTCACTGAGATTTCTGCCAAAAGTAATAAAAGAAAGAAAATATAAGTAAATAGTCACAGTTTCCAGGAAGTCAGAGCAGGCATTAGGGGGGAAAAGTTTATATACTTCAGTTCAAGGATTTTAGTTCCAAGCTAACAAATGAAATTAAATAAATTGAATGCATAATTTTATTGAAAAAAAGAATTTTATACCTCTCAATAATTCACTCTCTATTCAAGAGGTAGGCTTCGTCATAGATGCAGTCCACGTACAGTTGTACGTTTAGAACGATTTGTTATATATAAAATTACAAAAATAATCTATATGATATATAGAGTATAAAATTTAAAAATACCAAAAAGCAAAAAAAGAAAAAAAAAAAAAATTTGTTAACTACTATATATTAAGTTTGGATAGATTACATAGGAAGCATCTTTTACCTGTTGCATCAGCATCAGAAGGTGCAGGAACAGGAGCTGGAGTACTTGTATTCTTGACCCGATAAGGCTCACCAGGAACTAGGAGAGAAAAAGAGATTGAATAGAATAAAGGAAGCCAAATAAAAGTTCTTATGAAATACTCTTCAATAAAATTATAACTGGCAATGCAAAATATTTGAACTGCTAGCAAACTAATACTCATAACATAGAAGCTAGTACTCCAGTATACAATGAACAATAACGGCAATGTCTTTAAAAGTTTTTTCTTTATGAACTAAAACAATTCTGAAAACAGAACCGTCTCCTTAAGGAATTATTCTTAGCTACAATTCACGCGTAGAGTACACTTTTAAGCTGCAACTACACCTCATAAGTAATTCCTAAAAGTGACCTAGACTCATCACTACAGTATCGGATGACCGAGCATTCCTAAGCTAACCATTGGTCTTGTGGCATATCTCCACCAGAAATAGGAAAACACTATTCTGGCAAAGCTACAAGGTCCACTACACTTCCTAAGGTATTTCATTGTCAAACCATTATCTTCTTTCACGTAGTTATAGTTACAGTTACAGATCACTTCAGACATGTTTTTTCAAGTGGACGGGCACTATAACCACAGTATTAGCCACGTAATTCCCCAGCAGCAATATTAACAGTAACCAACCAATCAAGCAAGAACCAAGACTAATCAAAGCCAAGGAACTGAAAGGTCAAAAGTTAAAATAATAGCAACAAAAGAGGAAAAGCGAAAAAAGGGAAAACGTCATACCTGAGTTTAACGGTATAAAGTAGAGTTCCCCAACAGTGACATTATCAGGATTGTCAAGGCCATTAACAGTCACAATACTATCCATACTAACCCCAAACCTGCTCGCCAAAGATTCAACGCTATCCCCATCTCTCAATACATAACTCATTAAGTAATTCCACAGTCCACTGGAGCACCCGCACATAAGCCTTACTGACACTACAGCGCCTTTCCTTGCCTCCCTGGTAAAATTTGACGAGAAATAGGATAGTCCATCATAGGCATCCAACACCATAGCATAAACAGATCCGTTGCTCTCCCTCACAGTAAAAGTGGTGTTGCTCAAGTATTTCTTTGAGATAGGAGAACAAGAGCAGTTCTTTCTAATGAAAATGTAGTCTTTGCCACCGCCTTCGACAGTTACATCTTGAGGTAATACATCAAACATACTCTGGATCACCGGAAGAGTCTGGTCTGAGGTAGGTTTGAAGGCTAAGAAGGACGTGCATAGGCGACTGGTGTCTGTGCAGTTAAGTGGAGTTGTATGTGACAAACAGATAATCAGCAAATCCCAAACGAATGGCAGCAATAAAACGATCAAGAACCTCGGGGATAGATGATTCATTGTCCCAAAAGATTTGAGTCTTCGGCGAGTTAAGTCTCAAACTCTGAAGAAATCGTTCGACGGGATCACTTCAAATTGGATCAAGATTAATCTGAACACGAAGAATGCCTCAAGACATGGAGATTCTCTTGTTTCGTGTCGGCTCAGCTTGCAGATTTACAGGTTCTAAGGTTGGGGGGAAGGTTAATAGGTGAATCCGAAGGAGGTTCGAAGAAGAGAAGAAGAAAGGAATTAGGGGTCTGAGAACAGAGCATTTTTAGTTTGTACTCTTTTTTGCTAAAGAGAGGGGGAAATGACTAGTCCACTGACTGGTAACTGCTAGCACAGTAAAAAAAGGAGAAAGCGACAGCCATTTTTGTAGACAGAGACACAAAATTAACCAGAGATGTGAGAAGAACCTTTTATTTTATTTTATTTTATTTTTCTTTTTGGGTTCCTCTTTTTTGTTGGATTTCATTTTGTATGACTAAAATGCCATTGCTTTCTTTCTAACATTTCTGCATTTCACAGAATAGGGCTAAAAGATTTATACAGCTCATCATATCATATGAACACATTACTCTTAGCATTAAAAAAAAAAAAAAAAAAGTAGTCTTGCAGCTTCAAGAATCTTATCTCAGCACATTCACAACCTTTAATTTTGCAGATTTTAAAGTAAACAAACATAATTTTACTATTTTTCCATAAAATTTCAAATGGAAACACAGCAATACCTGGGAACTTCTAATTTCAAGTAAAATTAAATATTTATGATCATAAAGTGGGGATACATGATTAAATATTTTGTGAATATGTGTGACAAGAAATGAATAAAATTTAGATGAAAAGGCATGTGGCATAATTGGGCAAGCATGTGAACGCCCTCTTTGCCAATAATTCAGGGAGGAGCTTCATTTTTATTCATCAAAGAGGAAAAAATAAAAAGGAGTTTCGAGCTTAATGTCGTAAAGGAGAGGAGACTGAAATAAGCAGAGCTTAGTTTTGGTGGAAAGGAAAACACAAGTTGCGAGCACCGAGAGAGATGGAAACGACAGTTGGTTCTTGGTCCCACTGTCTTTGGCGCCAAGCACGCGAGTAATTGCCGATTATAATGAGGAGGAACGAGGAGGGGAAAGCTCTCCCTTTGAAAGGCAATCAAACGTTGACTCAAACGTCAGTCAACAACTTTCAGAAATCGACAACCTTCCCATGTCCGCATAAAATTACTCAAAAATTTTGGTTAATATTTATTACTATTTTTACTTAATTTATTATTTAATATTTTTAATCAATCTAGTAATTTAACACTATTTTATATATATGTATATATATATTTCTAAATATTTTAATTTTATGTGATATATTAAATATTAACATAATTTTTTTAGATTAAAAGTAAATATATGACAATTGCACATTACAGTCTTAAGTTTTTAAATAATTATATACATAAGTACAGTCTAAAAAATAATTCTATTTTATTGAATCAAATTATTGTTTTTAATAATTTTGATTTGGTTTGAATCAAACAATTTTTATATAAAAATTACGATTAGTATCGAATTAATAATTTTAAATAACATTCACACAGTACATTTATCTAATTATGCTACGTAAATGAAAATGTTTAATTAGGATAAATAAATATATAAAATTTAGTACATTGGGCCAGTTAGTGTAGAAAAAACGAGGGTGGACCAGGCCCCAAACTCCTGAGTCCTGAGTCAGTAGGATTGGGTACATCCATATCGTGTACGACCAGCCACTACCCATTAAAAAGTTTGGTTGTTTGTTTGACCATGTGGGCCCTCACGTGACCTGAAGAGACAACTGTAAAATTATGTTGTCCAGCACTACAAAAGCTCATCACATGAGACACCCTTTTTTTTTTGTTTTTCCCAGCTAACTTTGAAGAATATTTTTACTTCTTCAAGCGGTAAATTTAAAGTATTTAATTTGATAAGTAATTTAGAATATAATTTGAAAATTATAATGAGATATTTTTTAAAAAAAAAAAATTAAATAATGAAAATGCAATTAAATTGAATTGAATTAATTAAAATAATAGTATATTTAAATACTTAGATGATCTAAACAAAAGTGAATTCGTAGGGAAAAAGTAAATATTTATACTATAAAATCTTTTCGTTTCAAGAAAATTTATGTTTAAGAAAAGAAGAAAACAGAGATAAAAAGATTAACCCTAATGTGTGATATCAAATTAACCATCTCTCTCTCTCTCTCTCTCTCTCTCTCTCTATATATATATATATATATGTAGGCAAATTGGCATAAATAGTCCTAATTTATGGTCATTTGGTGATATTGGTCCCCAAATTAATTTTTTTGTGACATTGATTTTTGAACTATGTTAAATTGTGTGACATTGGTTCCTGAATTAATTTTTTTGTGGCATTGGTCCTTGAATTATATTGAATTGTGTGACATTGGTGATTTTAGTTAAATTTTTTTGTTAATAAAAAGATTGTTTTTTTTTTAAGAAAAAGATCAAAATGCCCTTAGGCAAATTTTTTTTAAAAAAATAACTTAAATAGTAACTTAACAGAAAAAATTTAATCAAAATAATCAATATCACACACAATTAGTTCAAAGATCAATATCACCAAATGGCCATAGTCTGGAGATTGTTTATGCCAATTTGCCTATATATGTAAGAATAATTACGAAAACGGGATGAGGGAAATTGTGGGACCCACTACACGTTTCAGGTGCATGTGAGATTTGCTGGCAAACATATGTATGGGACGGGGATGGGCACACTTAAAAAGACATTTGGCATAGGACAGCAAATTTAGTAAACAAATGAGTGTCACACACCTCTTAAATATATATATACACGTTAATCCAACATTAACCGGATTTTGCTTATTAATGTGACGTCACCCTCAATGTGGTCGATTTTCCATGTTTAATGAACCTACTCCAGACTGGAGTTATGGTAGTGCAGAATATACTTAAATTGGCTGGCCCCCACAACCCTCTCGGATCTTGTCCACTTTTTTTTTTTTTCTTTTTTTTAAGTCTAGCGTCCGGGTACTTACATTTGCTGTGATTTTGGGTGTCGAACCTGCAATCCTTTGAAAAACAGGGAATGCTTGTGCCACTCAGCCAAGGCTCCGTTGACAATCTTGTCCACTTTTGATTCCTTAAATGATATCTTAAATATTGGTTTTTTTTTTTTGTTAAAAATGACTTACTTTTTATTAAAAGCTTCATGTGTTGGCCTTATTTTTAAAATTATACATCAAAATAATCTTGACTCATTTTTAAAATAAGACATTGAAATTTATTGCAAAAAAAAAAACTCCTCTCTTACTTGTTTTCTCTCTCTCTTCTTTCTCTCTTTCCACTCTCTTCCTCTCTCTTTCTTCTTTTCTTTCCTTTATTCCTTTTTTTCCCATCACTGCAGTCTTCCTTTCTTTCTTGCCAATGTCTATCTACAGTCACTAATACATACGTAATTGAAGCTGAATTAAGTTTTCAAGTGGATTTAAATTTAACAATTATGACTTATTCAGAAAATGAGTCATAGAACTAGGACTTATTCAGTAAATGAGTTATAGAGTTACAAATCATTTTGAAAATGAATCATATGACATGAGATAAATAACTCATTGTGAGAATGAGTCATAACTTTAGGACTCATTTAGTTAATGAGTTATAGAGTTATGACTCATTTTCTGAATGAGTTATAGAGCTGGGAATTATTTTGAAAATAAGTCATATGACAAAGATAAATAACTTGTTTGGTTGTAGAAGCCGAAAGAAGAAGAAGAAGGGAGAGAGAGGAAGAAAGAGGGGTAGAGAAAGAAAAAAAAAAAAAAAGAAAAGAAAGAGAGGAAGAAAGAAAAGAGTTTTTTTCTTGTAATGGATCCCAATATGACTCATTTTAAGAATAAGTCAATACCATTTTAGAATATAATTTTAGAAACAGAACCAGACATAAAGTCTTTATAAAATAGTGAACTATTTTTGACAAAAACTCTAAATATTGAGTTTCCTTCCTTTAAAAAGTTCAATGCGGCTATTAATTAATTAATTATTAATGAATAAAAAGTTTTCATCTACTTGGGCTTCCAAACTTCGCAGACTTTAAAAAAAAAAAATTCTTTTTTCTTTCTTAAGCTATGAATTGAATTCTTTGCTTGAAGCTCTCTTTCTAGCAAAGTGTTTTACCAACCAAAAAAGAAAGAAAAAAAAAAATGTTGGTTTGGATTCTCCAAATGTTCGAAGGCCAGTTTGCGTGTGTTGAAGAAGAAGAGAGAGCCCACTACCGTAAAAGTAAGTTGAAGCAACATTTTAATGGGCCGACAACCATAAGATCCCTATGGGCTAAAATTTACCTTAATCTGTTCCTAAATGGGTTAAAACAACGTCGCTAAAACCGTTATGGCGTAGAGAATGTTACCTCAGCCGCCTTAACATTGACAATGGACCAAATTTTTTTTTTTTTTTTTTTGGGGAAATAAGATAATGGACCAAATGACCTAATATCTTTTCCTCATTAGCAAAAATCACAAAAAGAGCAAAGTCCTAATTTTTTTTAGCTCTTAATTTAACACAAGTAATACATAAAATTTAATGATTAGTACATAAATTTAGATTAGTCGTAATAATTGGTAAAATATACACACATACATACATATATATATATATATATAAAAGGTTGAAAGTCATTTATCAAAATAAATAAATAAATAAAAGGTTGAAAGTCAATGTAAACTTATTATGTTAAATCAATTTGATGTAAATGATGTATTTGAAAAATGAAACTCATCATTTATTTCCCCCATTCTCCAACCGTGCCCCAAACTAGAAATAATAATAATAATAAATAATAATAATAAATTGGAGTAATTAATGGGGGTGTTTGGTAGTCCATGAGCTGAAAATTTGGACTTTTTTCAAAACCATAAATGTGATAAGCAGTATTTGGTAAGAATGTAAGGGAACTTTGCCCTTCCTCCTAGGATTTTATTACATACTATATACCACTGGTGGTTGTGGGCGTAGTATCCCATTAGCGGAAATTTCTTGATTTTATTTATTTAAATTTTCCTCTTATGTGGAACTTGATTTTTGCACCCCCTCACAGTCCAAGTTTAATCACTCACGTTTCTACAGAAATGGGACCCCGCCCCCACCCCCAACCCCACCCCCCGTCTCATAAAATTTTCTATTAAATAAATAAAATGGTCTTATTGTCCTTGCCAAAATAAGAATTTTGATTGAGATATCAAAACAACAATACCTACTTTTGTATGAATTTGGAGATTAGTCAATACATCTACATAACATAGTATTGTATGTATGTATGTATGTATACGGTGTCTTTCTTATTCACATAATGAAGTGGGACCAATATTAATTCAATATAAATAATAAATTACTGGAAAATTAGTGAATTTGATCCTTAATGTTTATAGTTTTAGTGTGATTGGTCTATTTTATTTTATTTTTTTATTTAGTAGGTTTCTTAATATATAATAAGTTGGTACATTTGATCATTTTCTTCACAAAATATTTGTTTGTTTAATTAAAATTTTGTGAAGAAAATGATCAAATACATCAATTTATTAACTTACTAAATAAAAAATAAATAAAATTGACCAATCATACCAATGATCGAAAAATTATGAACTAAATCCACTAATTTTTCTAAATTATTTGGAAATATTTTATGACTATACATATTATATAAAAATCAAAATAAAATATTTTATAAAGAGTAAGATTTCGCTTAAATAAAAATTAAATTCAATGAGCACAAATCATTGCATCCAAATTAATCAAATTTCCAATATTAAATAGTGAATAAATAAATAAATAAAATGAGGTGTGGCTATTGTCATCAAAGATACACAAAAGAATCGGATGTGGTGATTGGGTTGGTAGGTAATCGTATGGACAACTACGCTTTTGCCTTTCTTTAATTCATAGGGAGGGAGGGAGAAACGCGTGGTCCAAGCCACACGTGTTTTCTTCTTTGCCAATTTCAACCTTCCGCGGCCGCACTTAAATGTGCTATTCCATTTCCTCTTTTTTTTTTTTTTTTTTTTTGTTGTTATTTCTTTATTCAATTATTATAATGATTAAAATATGAATTTCCTCTCAGGGCCTACTGGTCTAAGCGTCTCTCTTACCTTTTGACAAATCAGAAGGTTGAGGATTTCGAATCTCTTCTGGCCATATGTCAAACCTTTTGACAAATCAGGAGGTTGAGGATTTCGAATCTCTCCTGGCCATATGTCAAGGAGTTTCTCCCTTACCTCTTGGCTTGTGTCAAGAGGTTAAGGATTCAAACTTCACCCAGGATTCCACAATTCGAGATATACTCGTAAGTGCGAGGCCGAGTATACTCGCACTGTTAGGTCTGCCTGGATGGATTAGTTTAGGCCGGAAGAGCTTGGGATACCACCTAAAAAATAATAATAATAATAATAATAATGATTAAAATATGTATATATATCTTAATAAAGGCATAAAACGGAAGTTGCTCCCGATTTGCTTTGTATTCGATGATGCGAGTGGCTAATCTTAAATAATTATATATATAAAAGATAAGCATTACTTCTTCTTTTTTAAAAAAATAATCATTAATTAAATATTTATAATTTAATTGTAGATGAAGGATAAACAACCTTCATTGGACAAATTAAACTGTTGAGGAATGAATATTTAATTATTGGACGAGGAGGCTTGGAAGCAAAGGACATGGATAAGATGAAGAGACATGATTATGTGTACAAATATAATAATAATAATAATAATAATAATAATTTAGTATTTACTTAAGCAGTGGTTGGTTGTACCCTGACGAGTGCATGAAAAGGAAAATAATTTAACACCGAAAGAAGGGAAGGAAGACCTGGTTTTAATCATAATTAACCAAAGATTAACGTCACCTTAATCTTAGATCATTATCTATGCTCCTTTTTCAGATTCATTGTATTTAAAAATTACAGGGAATGGGAAGGAAACTCATGGGGGGTGTTCTCTCAATTATCACACTCCATTCACCCCTTCAAAGATGCAATGATTGATTTTCATCCTTTCCTTTCCATTTCTTTAATTAACAGAAGTTCTCTCTCTCTCTCTCTCTCTCTCTCT
>JAXGGT010000116.1:937595-958573 GCA_035583425.1 Marsdenia floribunda | reverse complement strand
ATTTAAAAAATATATATTATTAATAAAATCACTCTTATACATATTTTCCAAAATAAACATTCTCTTACACACACAATCATTACACCTATAAAACCTATATATTTAACTCTTACTTTTTCCAACATAAAATTCAATTTAAAAAAAAATAGGAGATAATATTTATTATGAATGATAGTTTGTCTCGAATAAGCCATTTTTTTCTAATACAAAGCTTATCTATATACACCCATAGTATTCCAAACCTAAAAGATAATATCTGACTATCCTTCACTCTTTTAGATATTACCTCTAAATTGCATGACCTTTAACTAAAGTTAAGTAGTAGTGGTGGTGGGGAGCGGAACGCAGAACTTTATTTTGTAAAAGTAGAAGGATTGTTCCATTAATTAACATGTGCTCTTCCATTCCTAATTAGGGGAAAAAAAAAATTTATCATAATACATATCGTATTTGAGTGAGAAATATTTATGAATAGCAACGCATTTTGTAAGGGAAAAGGTGACAATCAACTTTGGTAAAAGTTATAATTGGAATATATACTTAGCGAGACACTTTCTTCATGAGCATTTTAAAAAGGTGAAGATAAGGATAAAGTAAATATATATATATATATATATATATTTGTTGTGAACTGTTCTTATGGGTGTGTTTGAATAAACATTATTTTAAAATTGTGTGAGAATTTTGGTTTCTTAATAATCTTAACATTATTATTATTATTATTATTTCAATTCAAGTTTGTCCCGCATTTTCTTCCATTAGACCTGCCACCTATTGTATTGTAGACCCCACTTTATTAAATATATATTATACAAATTTTCCCAAAAAAATATTTTTTTTATGCACACAATCATTACACTTATAAAACTTAAATATTTAATCCCACTTTGTTGGAACATTTTCAAATGGCATTGTTACACGCCTTGCAGTATGCTATTATTATGTTGTCCTTATATTTTATCCTCAACAATGTAAAGGCAATATTAGGAAAAACATAAACAATGTTGATAATATTGAAGGAACTTGTTATACATCTATCATTAAGTTAGAATGATTTGATGATGGAAGTTTTGTCAGATTGAGAATTTATTTTTATTAGTATTACTAAACATACCAACTGATAATCAGAAAGAAAATAAATTTTCGAAAGAACTAAGAAAAGGCAGAACCAAAAGATGAAATCTTTAGGGCCTTATTTCTAATGCAATAAGCCTTGACAGGTTGGTATAACATCCAAAGCATGCGTGTGTGATATAGAGTTTGAATATTAACTCTGCTAAATAAAATCAGTGGTCAATAAGGGATAGGTTTAAAGCCTACAATAACAAATCACTAATGACAAAACCTCTTATTGGCGTTGGCGTTACGTCTAGTCTCAAGTTCAAAGAGTAAAATATGTCATTAGTGTGATTGCAAGCATTAAACTAATATTTTATTCCATCTTAAGGATAATTAATGCTTGGTTCAGGCATTGAAAGAAGGATGAAATTTAAATTCTTAATGAATCTATAGGATAATTTGTTTGAAAGATAAATTTTGTCAAAGTACCACAGATGCAGGGGTACTTAAGATAAATTCACCTATATGAGTGTGAAGTTTAGTCGTTTCAATAATTTAAAAACTTTATTTTATGCACTAATGAATTATACGAACACAAGACTTTAAATGTGTTATTTAGTAGAGTAGTGTTTGGTATATTTCTTTTAAATCATTTTTTTCAACATAAAATTTAATTTAGAAAAAGTAAGAGATAACTTTTATTTTAAATGAATTATTTTTTTTTCTAATATAACGGTTAATCTAAACACACCCTACATAATTTGTTTAATATTTTTTTAAATAATTATTAAATATGAATTAAAACATTTTATTTAATAAAATATTTTAAATTTACAAGTAAATTTAAAATGAATAATATTATTGATTTGTGTATAACATATTTCCGTTTCACTTTCAGCTTGCTTTTGCCAAATTCGAGTAAACAGCATACTATCCTTTTTGAATAAAATTATTGCTCATCATATAAAAAAGACGTAACAAGCGGAAAAGATAGGGAGTAAGTTTCACGTGAAATATTAGGGGGAAAAAAAAAAAAGAAGAAAAGATCTAGGTAGGTGCGTGTGATGTTGAATGTCGTAATGCATCTGATGTGGAATCGAATAAAGTGAGGGGTGAGAGCACGCGTTAGAAGCGAGAGTGGTGATTAAGAAAAAGTTGGAGAGAAGTCATTAATTCCGCCGACTTCAAGAAGAAAAGGCGTTAAAGTTCGAGCATGTTGGTTGGTCGGAAGTCCAAGAGAGAGAAAAGCTTGAAATTAGTAAAAAAGCAAAGGCGCAGCCCTCATCATCACGTGCGGGGGCCCACACTTAGCTGTTTATACGTGTAGATACGTGCACAATTAACAAGTAAGCGACCGGCTCCTGGTGCTGCCCGTTGGCGTATCGCAGTATCCAACTTCCTCTCCCCGCCCCCCCTCGTCGCCCCCGTTCCCAACCTTACACGTGTTTTTCTTACATTAGTCAATCGTGGATACTTGTTGTCTCTATGTTCCTTTCCTATCAAATTCCTCTCCCTCTCAAACATTACCAAACTGTTTTAAATTAATAATAATAATAATAATAAAAAATGGAGTAGTATTTTCAATTTTGTATTGGGTGTACTTACCCTGAAAGACTTTTTGGGGTATGACAAATTCCATTAATTGTGTCATGTATATAAATGATGGGAGTTCTCACCAGGAGACTGTATATATATATATATATATATTTATATATATGTAGTGGTAAATTGCGACCCAAGGAGAATTTCAATATGCAATAATGTGGTCCATAAGCCGTTTGGATTTCTTTTCCTCCTTCCAAAGTCCAAACATCCAAGCCCTTGGGTGCACTTAACTACATACATATCAAGGCACACGTGAGGGTGAAAGTCTCAAATTGTCCCAAATTTATTTGGCAAAATAAAACCTACTTTGACATTTTGTGTATACCCTCCTCTCATATTATTAATACTTTGGTCCATCACTATAATATATTTTCATTATAATTATTACCTTTATAATATTAATATAGGATCAATCTATTATCAATTTACAATATATATATATATATATATATATTTTAGCGTACAAAGAGGATTACAATGTGATTAATTATGAATTGTAGTATCAAATCTTGTTGTATTTGGTAAGTCCAAAATTCGTGACAGATTCCCTGTGAAATAGTAGTAGTAGTATAGTATTTGTTTGTGATTCTCTGTAAGTGTGGTGTGGGATAAATATGCTCGTTTTTTTTTTTTTTTTTTTTTTAAATTTGTGGTTTGGTTGGGTTTGTGGTGTCATTTTACATTTGAGAAAAAAAAAAAAAAAAAAAAAAAAAAAAAAAAGCTCGAATCACATCCAACTTAAGTACTGTAGCTATGGGTACACTGATTGATGGAAAGGATGTGTTCACATCTGATCCTTGCATTAGCTGGCTCTTGAAACAGTGGACGGCGATATATGGAGAGGAGAGAAGAAAGTAGCAGACAAGAGCATGGGATCTGCATGTTTTTATTCCACTCCCCTGCAAATACGGATCATGCAAATCCTATTTCCCTTGTTTTTTTTTTTTTTGCTTTTTTTGCCCTTTGCTGATTAAACAATTCTTTTTTGAAAGAAACAGAACAACTCTTGGGTTGGGTATTTGTGATTAAAGTTTTTCAAGCTTTCTTCTTCTCCTCATATCTTAGTTTACAAAGAACTAATGACCTTTCACTGTTACAAGATAACGCAGTCACGAGGAAAACAGTCACTTTCTTGATCTTGACTTTGTGTCTCTTAAACAAGACTCAAAAATTAATTTTAAGGCTAAGCGGGGATGTGTTTCGATTAGTGGGACTAATATGGCTTTATTGTGAACAGTTGGAGCTGTGTCATAGGCTGCTACTAACAACTATTATATAGATTAGACTTGCTGCTGCTGTTGCTGTTTGTGTTGTGTAGGATAGGGAAAGAGAGATAGAGATTAGAGAGAGAGAGGTGTCAGCACGCTTTGCTTCCTGAACCAAACAAAATAATTTTTGGGTTCTGGGGGGTGGTGTCTGAGTCTGAGAGGTTGCGTGCGTTATGTTCTAATTCTGTTCTTGTTTTGGGGGGTTTTTGTGACTGAATAGAAAGAAATAAGAGAGCGGGGAGAAAATAGGGGAATCTTCTCTGTTTTTATACTTCTTTCCTCTTTTCTGCTATCGACCGTTTTCACTTCTGTTCATATAACCAGGTCTTTGACACCAGGGAGGAAAGAGAAAGTGATAAGAGAGAGGAAAAGGTTAGACAAGCCAGGCACACACACTCCTGCGTCCTGCGTCCTAAAATATAGACTATCTTACCACTACTTTTTCTAGGACATATGTAGGCAAGAAGAACAACTCCATCTCACGACCCATAATTGCTCTCCTCTTTTTAATTTCTTTCTTTGTTTTTTTTTTTTTTTGTGAAAAAAAAATTTTTGCTTTTGGGGGGATCATTTGGGATGTTATATTATTATTCTCCATTTCATGTCTCATTCTTGTAGTGCAACAACACTGTTGTATTCCTAAACTTGATGGGCAAGGGCAGGTCACCCCTTTCCTTCGAGAGACTCAGTCTGAAAACTTGAGCGTGCTTCCTCCTTTCAAGCTGTCGCTTCTTGGGTGTTTTTCCGTCTGGATTGTCTCTTTTTTTTTTTATTTTCTGCTCTTTTTTCAAGAGATGCCGTTGGCCTTCATGTTTTTGAGTTTTGGATAGTCAGTCAGTCCCAGGTAAAGTTTCCATCTTTTCTCTCACCTACCTACCTGATTTTTTTTTTGTTCTTGAATATGTTCAGTGCATTTTCAGCTGGTTCTCTAAGACAAGATGTTATCTTTGCAGCGTAATCATCATCATCTTTATCTATATAAGCGCTTACTTCTCGTGGGAAGCTTGAAGAGGATTAATATTGTTGAGCAATAAGCAAGAAGCTTCAGGTGTTTTTATAGTTTCTATCATGGAGAGCAGCTATCCGTGGAAGAAGGATGAAGGATGTCCCCAGCTTCTAGATTTGATTTCGAAAGAACGAGAGTGGCTCCTGAAAATGAAAGAAGACAGATGCCGTGTTACTTCAGACGAGAAAAAACTAGAGCTATGTCTTGGTCCACCTGGTGGAGAATGGACCAGCAAAGATGTTCCCAAAATCAACTCTAGAGGAGAAGATCAGTCTCTCCTCTCTTTTGCTCGCTTCCCTAACCTGACCACCTCTATGACCTCTAATAATAATAGCAATTATAGTACCACCACCACCAACACAACTTCTGGAACCAAGAGAGGCTTCACAGACACCGTGAACGGGGGTAGCAGTCAATGCCAAACCCATCCCCAGAAGTTTTCCTTCTCCGAGGACCATGTTTTTTCATCTTCGTGGTCTTCTTCTCCTTACCAGGGGAAAAGCCAACAACAGCCACAACAAACGAAGGCTTCATCATTTCTTCAGCTTCAGTCAACTTCACAGAGTCTGCCTGCTGCTGTTATGTCAAAGGAATCGTCACAGCACTGTTGCACTAAAGTAGTCGACTTGCAGAGTGCAGAAAAGAAAGCATTTTCACCACCTTCTGCTGCCAATACAGCTGTGCCAAACAGCAGCGCTCAGAAAAGGTACCTCAGCTTTTTTTTTTTTTTCCCCGCCCCCCCTTGTTTCTTCTTTACCTTAATGTGTGTTTTTCCTTTTGGACGGAGGATATTCACTATTTCACTCACATGCCTAGCTAGCTCTAGTAGACAAATTGTTATTATGTTTTGTGGTCCATGAACATAGAATATTTGGTTTCACCTTTTGATGGCTGCCATCTAAAACATATGCATCAAGTTTCCCTTTTTTTTTCCCTTAAAATATTTTTGGGTCTTTTTATCTATTCTTGTGAAAGAATCAGCCTTTTTTCTTTTTTTATTTCTTCGTTGCTGTTGTAATTGTAATTTTAAGCATGAGATTGGGTTTCACTTGCTTTGTTTTCCTAAAAATACTATCACCTGCTTATTAGTGAAAGGAAATGTGTCCACTGGCTTGTACTGCCAAAGCTGCCTACTTGTCCTCTTCCTTTCTCAGTTAATACCTGCTGTCTGCCTTGTTTTTACCTGTCGCAAATTCAATTTTACTCCAAATATATGTCAACAGGACTGTCCTGGTATCCACACGTATCCATCTTGCATGTGTAAGGTTGCAATTGTCGAATAAATAGGTTTTACTTAAAGAACCCCGTATGCGTATGGATCATGAAGTTCTGTTCTACATGATGTATTTTTTTCTAGCTTGCAAGCTGTAGCACCATTGTCGGGTTTCTTGAAAGTAGTACTATGCATCGTATCTCTTTTAACTGTTGCTTGACGGCCCTGTTATTATTATTTTCTTGAAACAGAACTGCCCCAGCTGCTGTCGTGGGTTGGCCTCCAATTCGGTCATTCCGCAAGAACCTTGCAAATAGCAGCAGCGTTTTAAAACAGAGTCCTGAATCCTCCAACAAGGTTGTTGCCACCAATGAAAAACCTGCTGAAAGCTGCTGCCAGAAGGGTATGTTCGTTAAGATAAACATGGATGGAGTTCCCATTGGTAGAAAAGTCGATCTCAAAGCATTTGACAGTTATGAAAAGCTATCCTCATCTGTGGATGAACTTTTCCGAGGCCTCCTTGTAGGTAATGCATTTCAATACATTGGCTTTTTCCGATTATATCTTTAACATCTAGGACCTTTTTACATTTCATGTACATCTTAAAACTTGTATGATGGTCTGAACCCTTTTTCTGTCTTTCTGCTGTCCATTTAGCTCAAGGAGATACGCCTGCTGGGATACAGAAAAAGGGAGAGGAGGGAGAGAAAGTGATTACTGGCTTATTAGATGGAAGTGGGGAATATACTCTCGTGTATGAAGATAATGAAGGAGACAGAATGCTCGTTGGAGATGTCCCATGGCAGTAAGTATTTTGCGCGCCTCTGAATTCTGATGCTCCAACAAGTAGTATTTTATTAGCACCATTATATTCTCAAGAGTTGGTTGTCCCATCATATATATATATATATATATATATTTATTAATATTATTGCATTAAAGTTGTGATCAGATTTTAATACTAATGTCTTCTTCATAACCTGTGATATTGTACGTTAAGGGTTTGGACCACACCTGCTGCAAGAAGTTAATAACAACTATTGACTAAAAAGAAAAAGTAGCACAGATCTTGAATTTGCTCATAATAGCTAATGGCTCCCACCAATTCCCCGTTTTTGCAGCATGTTCGTTTCCACAGTGAAGAGGCTGCGTGTCTTGAAAAGCTCAGAAATCTCCACGCTATGCCGTAAGCCCTGATTTTATTACTTAATAAAAGAATAAAGGTACTCGAGAACAATCCTGAGAGCTTACTCCCCCCTGACTAATAACTGGACATGGTTTGTTTCTTCTAAATTTGCAGGTGCTGGGAGTAAGCAAGGAAAGATCTCACTTAAGGATGGCTCATTGAAATAAAATCTGTTGAGAGAGGAAGAAGAAGATGAGAGATTATTTTGTATTTGACCTATGATGGGATGACACGAGGGAAAATAGTTACTTGGGAATGTAATTTTGTAAATTAATTATTATTACAACACCGTGTATGGATTCGTGGGGTTGTATTAGGATATGAATGGACGAAACAAATGTTCTTTTAACTTCCAATGAAAGGAAAAAAAGGAAAAAATTCTCCTTTTACCATCTGCAGCTGCAATTCTGTAAATTTGATTCTCACTACGGAGGATCCCTCAAGAAATAACCCCTCTTTGCTTTTCTTTCGTTCACGGATGCAATTTGTATTTTCTGAAAGTGGCAGAAAAGCCATATACAAGATAATGTACTGTTACTGTAAAAAAACATAAATGAACAAGTGATGACAACGTAGTCTGTATTTGTATTAAAGGCAAAAATAATGTTCCTACCTAGCCACTTCTTGTTCTTCTTCCCAGGGACAAAAATGGAAGCGCCAAGAAAATTGAAAAATGAATTTTTTTTTTTTTTAAAAAAAAAAAAAAAAACAAAAGAAGAGAATAGAAAAGCACAATGTAGGTAGATTCTCAACCTTATTAGCTCTGCAACAGCTTCAAGAAAGGATCCGATTCCAAGGAGCAACTTCAACTGCTCATAGTGCATGTAATAGCCTACTCACAGGTTCTCCATTTACAAACTTCCCATGTCCATTAGATCAATACCCCCGCAACAGAAAAAAAAAAAAACACAAAAAAAACACAGTAGTATATAAGGAATTGACAGAAACAAGTTCTAAACTAATTCAAAACAGGGATGGAGAAAGGCCCCAGGCAGGAAAAAAGAAAAATGGGAGGCTATACCAAAACCAAGACTAAGAAAAGAATATGCCGAAGAAGAATTAAAGGGGAGAAGTATACTTTGGGGTAAAATATTGTTTTGACTCAGGACTTCTGTTGGGAGTGGGTGGCTGCAAGAAGTGCAGCACCAATGCCAGAACCATCCTCGGAGAGCTTAAAACCAATGTTTACAGTGCTATCGTCTCCAAGCAATTCGAGCAAAGTATTCTCTAAACACTTCCTATATTCTGTATAATGCTGATATAATCCACCATCAATAGCTACAACAGTCCTTTCTGGTCCTCCTGCTGTTGAAGTGTCCCTTCCCATCTTTTTTAGGACTCCCAAGATGCCGGCTGCAGCAAGTCGGGCTCCTCGCGTAGCAATTATGTTGCAGAGCTCAACTATGACTCTTCTTGTTTTCAGGGAGGTATTTGACACCTGAAGTACAATATTAAAGAATACCAAGCAATAATAATTTCTATAAGAAACAAACTCTGGACCAGGAAGTCAGATCTTAAAGAGGAAAAACTTACCTCCAAGATTTCCTTTAGTTTCTTGCTTACTACCCTTAAGTCAGGGGAAGTGTCATGATGCATTGCAGACATTTCAGGTGTCCTGCCAAGTTCATGACACAAAGACAACGTTGTTCAGAAGAAACCATAAACTTGGAAAGAAGAAAATGAAAGTTTATATAAATAGTAGAATATTGATATAATAGAATTTTTTATTTAAAAAACATTAGACTACAGTGATAATCTAAGGCATTGATTGACAATACCACAATTACAATAATTCTGAAACCATACAAGTCAATGTATCATATACTTGCATTAATAATGTCCTAGGATAAAAAATTCGGAGACAACACAAAAAAGACAAATCATTTTTGCAGCAATAAACAAAAGACAAGGAAAAGGTGCACGGTGAAACTGCAGAACCATGATTATAAAGCTTTGACAATGCTAGAAAGAAATGGAACACTGTGAACAAATGTTGGTTAAGACCATATGCGTCCAAAATATCCATACTTGTGTTAGACTAAGATTATTCCAAATTTTATTTCCATCCCATACTTGTCCAAATTACTAAGAGAATAATCCTCCAACCTAACAGGTAATTTTGCCATTGTGCTAGAAGAGGAAGCAAAACAGCTCCTTGTGTCCCCAGTACACATCAGCAAATGGAATCCTCTTTGATTATCTACAAACTGAATAAAAATGGATATCTCTACTGAATATTAAGCAACTAAAATCATGCCCCAAAAACTTTCGACAAGTAACTAATAGTGGCCCTTGAGAATCTTTGGATGAAGTCCTCAAAGAAATATCTCAAAATAGTTTAGCAGCGAATTTCCAGTCCCAGCAATTTAAAGAAGAAAAGGAAGACAGTCTATTATCTTTGCATTTCGCAACTTTGCACCCAAAACAAGAATTCTTGAATAGATCACACCAACTGCATCAAATACATACATAAATAAAGAAAGAACCCAACGGGTATCCATATTTGTTTTATAGTCTACTCCTTCAGTTGGACCCTTGCGACAGAACAATGCACAGTGACTGCAACCCACTCCTCATTTTGTTTTTTTTGATAAGTGACCCACTCCTTCTCATAGTCAATACAGATAACAGACGAATTATAGCTAACGGGTACATTCTTCTAAACGTTCTGCGTTCTACTGTCTAATTTGGGGACTTGAAACACCCTGTAACACTTCGGAATGCAAAATTTCTAATAAGAAAACAATGTAACAAGATGATGCATTTTAAATCTCCCCACTGAAGTAATCTACCTACTCAAAGTAACCAACTCATAGACTCCTGCGGGGTGCCTGCTTTATTGATCTAGGTGCATATACACAGAAGGCACCTCATAAGTTAAGAAAACAACCACATAGAATAAGCAGGTTAGATTACACTAGACTCCAGCAATATGCAATGAAATTGATTAACTCTTCAATATATATATATACGCACACCTTAATACAAACAGAACTTTTAATTTTGGTGGAACCTCATCCCCGAAAAAAGCAGCTTCCTCAGCCATCCTTAAAAGGACTTTGCGTAAAATTTCTCCTAAGTACATGCCAGAAATTATCTTTTCAAAAACCTACAAGGACAGATTAATATAACTTTCAAAATATGCACCATGTGGTTAACTAGAGAGGCAAACAAATGTTCAAATGAGACAAATACTCACCTGTTCACCTGGATTCAAGCTTTCAGCATCCAAGGTGTGATCATACTCTGTCAAGGGAAGATGTGAAGACTTGAAATTGCCCCACTCCATATTAATAACCTGCAGGCACAAGCACCGTACCAACACTTTTCAGAAATTATAACAAAAAACATAGCTAAATAAATAGTAGTGAGCATAACCAGCAGGGGCCTAAAGAATAAATTGTTCAAAATTTTCCTAACCATCTCTCCAGATTTAGGCAGGGGCCCATGCCACTTTGGGATTGACTGAGCACGTTCTACATAAGCTGCATTGGTTCCAGTACCCATAATCACAGCAATAGCGACATCATTGTCACTGTATCTGCCTCCAGCAAGAGTTCCAATTGTATCATTGACCTACAATTAAAGTTATCATCCAGGACTAGTATAGGAAATAATAGCATAGACTGCTAATGCTTAATATCTCAATAATCCCTTATTCTCCTGACTGTATACTAGTTGAATACAGATGGGAAGAATTCTCTCATCGGATGTTCCAAGAAACTTACAAGGGCAGCCACTTGAACATCAACACCTTTCCTGTGCAAGGCCTTTGACAGTTCATCTACAACATCTTTGCCAACCTATATAGTCCAGGAAAGAAAAATATTCAGTATCAGAACATCAGGTTGCTTCAAGGACTTTTCAAATAACATTCTGATGCTAAAAATCCACTAGTAGCGTAATTAATCAGAATAGTGCCAGTAGGCCAGTCCTTGCAATCTAGAGAGAGCATCTCCGTATTTGGGATAATAATAATAACAACAACAATAATAGCCATCAGCAGGAGTGTTGTAAAATAGAAATCTTAATTGCAGAATGCTAATGTAGCATATATTCCAATATTAAAGTTTGACATCTTAGCTTGTTTGGCCAGAACTGCTGTAACTTTTCAAATAGTCCTTACCACAAAGAAAGAGGGAAAAAGTGGCATTACCGTGCCATCAATGGAAAAGCCCTTTGTCCAACGAATAAGAGTCCCAGAATTAATAGAATTTTGCATCACAGGGAAAGAGAAAGTAAAGCCCAGCTCCCTTGGTGTACCAGGAGGTGGGTGAAACTTTTCTTCTTCATCTTGAATAAATTGTGCAAGTTTTGTGCCAATGTAGTCAAAAAGAGCCTGAAATTAAGATACTAGAGATTCAGTGATAGTAAAGATTTGGACTAGCATACAGTACGATAAACAATCTCACTCCAGGTGCTTACATCTGAATCGCCAACCATTAGCTCAGGAGGGATTGATGCCTCCATAAATTCCTGATTGAGGATACCTCCATTTTTTCCTCCCAAATGAACTCTCAATACCCTGAAGTTTGTCCCACCAAGATCCAACGCATAGAAGATACCTTCCTCTTCGCTGAACCAAGACCAGTACTTAAGAATAGCCAGAAAGATCCAGGGCACATTTGCCGACAAAATTAACCACTACTTTTGCATTTTGAGGAACAAAGACTTACAATATATTGTTCACTCCAAAAAACTGTTCAAATGGTGGATGAAAATACTGTGATGCAGAGAAGCTCAGCAACTAAATGCAAATCAAGATCACAATTCTTTCATTTGCATACGTAAAGATTTCCCAGTGTGCACCCCCATCCCTCCCCACCGCAAAACAAGAAAAAACAGAAAAAGAAAAAAAAAAAAAAAAAGAGGAGGAAAAAAAGGGACGAACCCAGTTGGTAGATTGTCGACGTAGCTAATGAGCATCTTGAGCTTGCTGCCACCTTCGGAGGCAAGGCCAGCATGCATCTCCACGGTCATAGCGTCTGCGACCTGCTTGAGCTTAGACTCAGGAGTGGCACACTTGTCCTCAAGCTCCCTTGCGATGGCAATAGCCCTTGACCACCTACGGTAGCTGCACATCCGGTGTCTGACTATAAGTGTCGCGACGCCGCACAGAGCCGTCGCTCCAGCAATTGCCGCTCCCACCACCACCTTCCTCATTGCTGCATTAACCCAACAAAACACCGGATGGATTCTTGATTTTTCGAAACTTATCAGATTTTTTTTTTTTTTTTTTTTGGAAAAATAAATAAATACCAAAAAAAAAAAAAATGAAAATGATTATGGAATTGAAATGAGAAAGAAGAGGGATGATTGAGGAGATCAGAAAAGTAGCTTTCAAAGTTTGTTATAAGTTTGAATGTTGAATATTTAGGGGCAAATTGAAAGAACGGAAAAGGGGGAACCTTTTTTTAAGCCGACCGAGTTTAAAGTAAGGATTTTTTACCTTGTTTTAGCATAAATCAAGTGATTGCGAGAGTGGGATTTCAAGTTTTGTTGTTCGTTTTTCTTGTGTCTGATTCCATAAATATAAATATATTATATGCAGTTGAATTTGTCCGTTAAGGTGCTGCTGAGCCTCCGGTATTGAATGAGACTCTGAAAGAGATTATGATGCTTTGGTCGACATGTAAGGAACAAATTCATCACGTGTCAAATTTCTCGATTTCTTTTCTCTCTCTTACATTTGACGAATTTTAGGGTGGAACTCTTTTTTTTTTAATTTGTTAATTTTTTATTTTATTTTTTAAAATTAAGTGTATTGTGAAAAAGTTAAAGATAAGTAAAAAAAAAATTTCTAATAAATGAGTATTAAAATATTATATTTTATTTGTATAATAATGAATATTGATATAAATAATAGTGTGATACTTTCATTTTTTTTATTCTTTTCATTTTTAATATTTTTTTACCAATGGGACAGATATAAATAAGTATTGTGTCAAGTAATGTTTAAATAAATATACCATATTTTTTGAGTGAAAAAAAAAAAAAAAAAAAACTCCAATTATAAAACAACATTAATTTTGTTGTGGGTCAATAGCACTTTGCTCTTAATAATAATAATAATAAATCATATAATTTTTTTTTTTTGGATTTAGCAAAAGTATTTATCACTAACAATAATAACTAATCTCTTTCGTTGCGAATACTCTCTCATTAAAAAAAGTAAATAACTGACCTTAAAATGTACTCTATTCTTATAAGCAAAATTCAAACTCTCTCAACCTCATAATTAAACGACGAGATGAACAATCACCGTTTATTTTACACCTTATGGTTAAGAGATCTATTAATTTAACGTTGAGATTTATCGACATTTTTACCCCAGATTTCTTTTATTCTTCTCCTCTAACAAGCCATCTTTCAAATTTGAAAATAGACGATAAATCAGACCTTACTTTATTATCTTATTAGTTGTATTAATTAGTACGTACAATAGTATCACTTTCTGCCATGAGAGTGAAAAAAAAAAAAAAAAAAAAAATCTTCATCATTTAATCCCCCTCATATGTTCTCCAAAAAGGTTAAAAGCAATATGCAGTCATAAGAGTAGCAGGTAATAAACAAAAAGCTCAACACGCAGACCAATCCTCCATCATATTTATATTATAATATAATATATATTTGATATCAATTAATGTACACACCACCAGTTAGAGATAACGAGAAAATAAGCTGGAAACAAGGCAAAAACCCTGTTACCAACTAACTCAATTCCACCTCCACCCCCCTAATTCTACCACAATTACTCCAAACACCCCCCCATCAGAATTCTGAGATGCCCAGAAGACATCCCAAATCTTTAATAGCATTGAAAGCGGCTGGTAAATTGAAGAACAAGGCACGTCCGAGTTAGACATGGCTGGCTTGGCTGTACACAACCCACTGTAACGTAGGAATCCTTCCAATTTTGCTGCCTTTGTTGCCCTTGCACAAGATTAGAGCACGAGCACGCCTAGAGATAAAAAAACAGATGAAAATGAAAGCCAGCAATGAACATTGTACTTACCCGGACTGCTGGCTTTCTCTTCATCAATGATACATTTCAGGACCTCAAACAACTTTTGACTCACCCATCCATCATCTCTCAGGCCGTTGATGCAAGACCAAACCTGCTGCAAAATTGTCCAACAAACAACACCACAACAGACAAACAGCAGAATAAAGACAAAAACATGGTTCAAATTGTGGAGGAGAAAAAAAAGAAAAACAGATGAGATTAACCAGATTCCAATGACATGCCTTATCACTGTATTCTGGACAGGCTCCGAGCTGACCCCCTCCCTAGACTTCAAAACCATTCCATGTGCAGCATTTGGCTTCATGAGAAGAGAGAAAAACAAATCACCAAGCAGGATGAATTACGTTGATGTACCAGAAAGTTCCATTATTCATCTACTTATGCATAAAATCAAGCATACAGCATAACCAACTATGGTGAAATGTTGAAATAAAAAGGAAATTAGGGTCAGAGAGAAACTAAATTCAAAACCTCCAACTGCTCCTGCAATCCATCTTTATGAAAATGTCCACCGTTTCTGCACCCATTGTTCACATGCAACTTTGAATCTGCTTCGGAAGTGTCAGCTCGTGAAGTTCCTTGGGAGTTGCTCCCATCCACACTTCCTTCATTGCCATCGTTACTACTTTCAGGTAAACGGTGTTCAACATTGTCGCAGGAGATTTCTCCACTAACCTGTGTGACTGTACAGGAATTTGTCCTGCATCCTGCATCAGCATTCTCCACAACAAAACCAGTGCCACCATTTCTCAGGGTTTCAGTATTTGCTTCTGATGCAAGCTGATCAATAGCAGTGCAGACCCCATTCAATTCAGCAACATCTTTTACAGCACTAATCGAGGTTGGGGAGAACTTTTTCACTGCAGGACTACACACCCGGCCTATGGATTCAGGAGAGATATAATCATGCCCCTGTGGGCTAATGGACTGCCTCTTCTCTGGACTACTCTCGTTCCCAACTTCTAGCTCCTTTTTCCTTTTTAGACGCTGTTCAGTAGATCCAGACCTAAGAATCTCACCATTTTCTTTGGGGGATCTGTCAACAGACTGCAGGCTAGCCTGCCTTGGCGGTCGGCATCGTTTATAACCCTCAGGAAATACATAAGAAGGAATTTGCTTTCGGCGAACATGATATACGTAAATTTCCATTCCTGGCTTCCAGTAGCTATATGTACTAATTTGATGCCTAAACTCATCAACTGTTCCACGAATATCAAATTGCTGACCCTCTTGAATGACCTCCCCTGGTTTTCTCTGCAACCCCATAAAAAAGGCAGAGTGTGCACATTGCTTCGTAGCATCTACATACTCATGTGGATATGGATGACACTGCAACTTCCCAAATGTATCCCGTTCTATCTGCAAAAGATGAATAAAATAGGAAAAGGAAGAACAAATGAGTATCCTACTCCATTTGCAAAAGATAAATACAGAAAAGAAGCTAAATGTCTTTTACCCACTTGTTCTATAAAGGTGGTTCAAAAACTACTGAAAAGCTTATCACTTGTTTTATCTTTAAGGTATAAATTTATAAGTTACACAGCTTTCATAAACACAAAGAATCCAGAACAAGCAGATGTTACCATCAGAGTCAACTGCCTTAAACGTGATTCGACCCATCCCTTCCAGGCACGCAAATCATCAGCATCAACTGCAACGATGTCAACCTGTAAATAGTTTTTATAGCTTTCAAAGAACAAATATGGCTCGAACAGAAAACCCCACTGGGATTTACTCAGCTCAATCTCCTGTAAAACAAATGACATGCCAGATATCTTAGCAAACAGCTATCGTTCAATAAAAGCAACAAGTAGAGGAATACTTTTCTACCTCACAGATTTTGTTACCAAAATGGAACTGATCCATCATAACTCGAAGGGTACTAGCTGAAACATTATAGCTAGAGTTCATGCATGGATAAGCAGGTGTTATAATTGGCATAAGATGTCCACGATCCCAAGGATTCTTTCTAGGATCCCATATAGAAAATCCCAGTTCATTGTCCTCTATTTCACAAAGCATAACAGGATTTGGCCACCGCCATTGTGTATAAACACGGAAAAATCGAGATACCAGCATACTTGGAATTGCATTAGGATAGAGTTGACAAACACGAGCTACAAGAAGAGCCCAGTTCACCCCACCAAGAAACCCTGTCACCTGTCAGCAATTGTAGCCACAAAGGACACATAAGACAAGAAGAAACTTCAGAAGGCAAAGGATAACAAAAAGTAAAAGCTACTTACATTTGAATAAACACCACGGCGCTTTGCCCAAAACTTCAAGCAGCGAAGGGTAGTCCGAAAATGCTAGAAGAGCAAGAATGGTCAAACATTTCAAAAAGACAAACAAGAAAGATATTTCAAGTGTTATCCCCCCCCCCAAAAAAAAAAAAATTGAAACACAAAACAGTCAAATATTTCAAAATGGAAAAGATTGCTTATGGCGCTCCAGGGGAAAAGCAAATTAAAAAAAAAAAAAAAAAAGAGGGGGGAAAATAATCACCTCAACATTAGGAACAAGCTTGAGAATTTGATCTGCAACCCTAGACCCATTGAGACTCCTCACAGTTGGCTCATCCACATTGCACAGGACAGAGACATCAGATATGTCCAAGTCCTACAGCAAATACAAAGGTCCATGTTGAAAAATCTCATTACACTAAAGTAAACAGACACATGAAAGACAATTGATGCAGAGAGAACCAAATAGAAGATCAAGAAACCAAGATCGCATGAAATGGATTTTTAAAATACTTGATAATGAGATAACCATGACAGTTTAGTTCTTTGAGGAAACAGTAGAAGAATATTAACGAAAACTAAAGGAGCTTACATCAGGGACAACCAAAACAGAGATACTCGCATAAAGGAGATCAATAGATATTCCATCAAACTTGAACTTCATAACAGGGACATGAGCATCAGGAACGGGTTGCAGCTCAGCAACTTCTTCCATCTCAGCCAAAATATCATGCAGTATATAGAAGAAATCCTTCAGTCAGGAAAAAGTCAATGTTAGCACAAGACTGGAGCAAAATAAAACCAGCTTCATAGCATCTTTGTTCACAAAATTACCTCCCTTGTCACATATGATGGACCGAGACACAGTGTATCAATATCAGCTCCAGGACCATGTACCTACAAAAGATGTAAACATATCTCATGTATTTTTACCCCATGCAAAATGATAAGCTAAATTTTATAAATACTGGAGCAGAAAGTAGTTGTAGTAGATGTCTTGTGCAGTTGACTTGAAGGAGAGCTGCTGCCCTTACTTTTCTCTTTCTTTTTAACCTCCACATCACACTATATCATAGAAAATAGAAACTTAATAATCTCCAAACTTTGACTATGAAAAAAATTACATGGTAGAGAAACAAGTGAAAACAAAAGGGCAAACAAGCTTATTGTGGAAACTATATGGCTAGTTATTCCAATTTCACAGAAAAAACAGCTGACTCACACAGATAAGTTTAGTGAAGGCTTGTGTTGCATAGAAGTATATCACCACCACATAGAATGACATATTTTACAAGATCAAGAGCTCACAAAAGCAAATATGAATATGTAATAGGAAATTAAAAAGCACCCCAAGAAAGCTGGAGAAAGAAGCCATTTACCCCAAGCCTGTAAGAACCAAAAGTTAGTATGACGGCATTAGCATCCTCCACCATCTGATCAGTATAACCCCTTAAACGAGTAAGTTCCTTTACCCAGTCTCTTACAATCTGAATAACACAGAAAAGTGCCAATCAATAGGTGTTGGCGGGTGAAAAAGGAAAATAAAAGCACAAATTGATATTAAGGGTAAATAACAAAAATATAAGAAATGGACACCAGAATTCATGCATAGTTGTGGCCATTTTGGCAGCACAAACTCACTTAAGGAGCTTGTTAGAATAAGAAATAGAAAATTTAACAAGAAAAGAATGCTATTTATACATGCCAATCCAAATGCCACTGGTGAGAGCAAAGAGCAGTCATCTGGCCAAAAGTTACACTAATCCCTAAATATACTCTGCAAGCAAACTCTCACTATCCGTTGTACATTCCCCTAAAACTACTCTCACTGGTCCCACGCATAGAATCCATCATTCCCTATTTTTTTATGAAAAAACATGTAGCTTTTAGTAAGTTGCCCAAGTCGTAAGAGCTAATAGGAATTTATATCAATGCTTTAAAAGAATACTGGTGAGCATTCTTCTGATTGTGTCAAAGTAGAACCTATAATTACTTCCACAAAGTTGGCTACACAAACACTATTTTTTAGTTGAGATTACGTGTTCTTTGGATTAGACAAATTATACAAGGGATTTCAATCATCTAAAGAATTTAAGAATAAATGTAAACCACACTACTTCTGGCTACTTATACACACACTCCAGTATAAACGATAATCACGCATCCATGGTAATAATCACGAAAGAGTAATAAGATGGGCATTTTTTTTTCCCCAAAGCAAATTTTCTTAAAAAATCATAAACAGTCCTCGACAATGTCAATAGTTCATCTGCTGACTAAGGATTAAGCAACCTATGTTAGCTCTGGATTAAAAGGAACTGCAACCACACAACAATACTAGCATACCTGCTTCAGCCGGCAAAGGACCTCTTTCCTCTTGGCAGCCTCTTCAGCACTCTCATATAACCCAGCATCAAGCAAAAACTAGTGCGAGGAAAATCAAAATCTCAAAAACTGCAAAGAATAACGAAAATAAAAAGGCCAAAAATTAGGTCAGTTAAAAAAAACTCGCCGAAAACACAAACCTTCTCCAACTCCTTTGTTTTCTGTATATCAGCCTCTGAGGGTCCTGCCCGCGACAACGGTTTTGTAACCCCATACTGCTTGGGCGGCGCCTCCGGGTTTTTCTGGTGCGGCGAAACAGTTGAAGTATCCGAACCCAACATCCTCAACACCAATCCTAACCTAACCCCCAATCTAACTTTACCGCAAAAACCCTGAATTCCACAAGTTGATAAGTCACCAAATACACGAAAGAGACAAGGGCAAACCTTTATACTCACAATCAAAGAAACCCTAGATCAAGAACAAAAGAAGATCCAACTTCACACCAAGAATTAGCCCAAAAGTATAAACTTTCGCCGCAGCTATGTAAGAAACTTTCTAACTAAATCCCAGAATCAACAGGCAGAATGGTGCCCAACGCTCCTCAGAATTTTTCCGATCAAAACCCAAAAAGAAAAAATAATAATAATAATAATTTAATAATACATACGTATATATATTAAAAGAATCCCAACTGAATAGATCTGATAAACAGACACCGCGACCAGACTTCAACCCTCAAATGCTCAAAATATAAAAGAAGAGAAGCCAAAGGAACCCCATAAAAGCAGAAGACTCTTCGTTTTTGGGTGTGAAGAGGAAGGGGGAATTGACACGAAGAAACACGTTCACATCCCACTCGGAGTTGGAGAGAGAGAGAGAGAGGTAGGGAGAGATAAAAAAGAAAGTTTTTCTTTTTTTTTTTTTCTTTTAGGAAAAACAAAGATATTTGTATTTTATTATTGGAACCGACTATGTCTTAGGAAAAGGGACCCCACCACCCCGCTCGATTTTTTTTTTAAACGTAGTAAGTTACTATTCATAACGGAAAAATAACGGCGTCTCGTTTGAAAGAAGACGCATATAAAGTCAACGCCCAATAAATATTTTTTTCTTATTTTTAAATTTTAAATTTTTTTTGTTTTTTGAGAAAGAATTTAAATTTTAGATTTGATAATGTTTTTTTTAATAACGTAAGATATTAAAATGTAATTTAACTATTAGTCATTTTATTAATATTTAAAATTTATAAATTTAAATTAAATTATAAATAAAAAAATCAAAATTTTGAAATATATAATACATATTTTTAAATAATATTAAAATTAATGTATTATTTAATTATAAAATTAAAATATCTTTATATCTTTATAATTCTATATTAATAATTAATAAATATTACAAATAAAATAATCGGAAGAGTATGATTTAGTTTGTTTAATAATCTCATTAGTTTAAATGCTTTAACTGAAAATAAAATTCAATTTTCAAATTTAAAATATATTGTTAAAATTTTCTATTAATAAATAAATAAATAAAATAGTTTTACTCCTAAAAATTTCCCCTACTTTTGCTTGCATTAAAAAATTAATGATAAGCCAAAAATGGAAAATGGAAAATAGAATATCATAATAATAGGAAGAATCGTTGACTTTTTAAGACAATAATGGAAGGAAGGTGGTGGACTATAGACGAACAATCCCCACCTCTAATTTTATTTTATTTTTATTTTTATTTTTATTTTTTCTCTCTTTATATATCTATTATCTATTCTATTATATATAATATTACAAGTATTGCTTCTAGAATCAATTTTTTCTAGTGGCATTGTTGTAATTTTCTTTAACTTTTTGGTTTTCATTGTCTTTTTCTTTTTATATTTTACTTTTTATAACTATATATTCATTATTTCAAGTTTATCTAATATTAATGATTTTTTTTTACAATTAATTTGTTTTATTAAGTATTGTGATTTAAATTAAATATATTAATATTTTTTTCATTTTTAAGTATGTCTTTTAAGTTACTTTGTACTTATCTTCTATA
>JAXGGT010000116.1:917467-932415 GCA_035583425.1 Marsdenia floribunda | reverse complement strand
ATATATATATATATATTAATATTACCACTCTCCTCCTATTCAAAGTTTTCTACTGTCTTTGTCGGTAATTTCTTGTTTGTTTGGTTAGCAAGTTTCAATCTTTCCTTCTTTTCAATTTTAGTGTTATTATTTTAAAAAATAAAAAATCTGTTTATTTCAGTGATACCTTTTTGTCCTGTAATACCAGTTTTTTCACGAGGTAGTGTCAGAGAAAATTTCAAGAAAATTAAAAATATTAATAATAATAATTATTATAATTATTACTAACAATAAAAAGAAAAGAGAAAAGGAAAAAAGAAAAGGAAAAGGGGAAAGAAAAGATCCAATCTTTATATTTATCTATTTCATTATTTAAAGGTTTGATGCCTTTTGTAAACCTTTTCCTCCACACTCTCTGTTCTTTTTCTCGTCACTTCATTGCTTGCAACATGTTAAGATTCTAGTAAGTGTCCTTCCTGAGTACTTTCTCATTGGACATTGTTTGGGTTCTCCAACTGTCCTTCTCTGGGAAGAAGAAGTAGAAGAAGCAAACGGATTCTCTCTCAGTAAAAACCATTCTTGGATTGTAGTCTTCACGAGTTCTCTTCTCAGTTCTCTCCCCTGATGTCTTTCTTTGTAGGATAAATTTGCACGTTGTACTTGTCTTTCTGTCTCGGAGTGGTTTGAGAGCAGGGAAATGGGAAAAGCTACAAGGTGGTTGAAGGGCTTGCTCGGGATGAAGAAAGAAAAGGAAAATGTCGTCGATAATTTTTCAAATTATGCTGAAAAGAAAGAGAAGAAAAGATGGAGTTTTGCAAGATCAGGGAAAGGTCCCGTTGAAGTCGGTCAAGTTGCCATGAACATCCCGGCAAATATTCCGGTCACTGATACAGCCTGGCTGAGATCTTTCATGGCTGAATCAGAGAAAGAGCAGAACAAACATGCCATTGCTGTGGCCGCTGCTACTGCAGCTGCTGCTGACGCTGCCGTGGCCGCTGCTCAGGCTGCTGTTGCTGTAGTAAGACTTACCAGTCAAGGTAGAGGAACGTTATTCAATGGAGGCAGGGAAAAGTTGGCTGCCATCAAGATTCAGACTTTTTTCAGGGGTTATTTGGTAAGTGAGTTTTGAATTCTACACCGTATTATTCTTTTTTACAATGCGAAAAAAAAAAATCTGTTTTTGGTGTTTTTTTTTTTTTTTTTTTCCTTTAATCCATTTTAACTGTTTTTCTTCAAATGTCAGCAATGTATAATTCCGACATTCTGATTAACAGAACCAATCTCTCTTTGCAGTAACTATTACGTTATTCTATCTTTATTCAATTTTTATTCTTTTCAGTTTTGTTTTTGTCCTCTGTCCTCAGTTCTGCTTTTTCCATGTTTGCTTTGAAATTTGAAATTTTTCTAGTTTTGAAATCAGTAGCTGGAGTAGTTTCCACGTTTCAGAAAGTTTAATCGGTGTACCTTATTTGACTGTTTCTTTATTGCTTGTGCTTAACTTATTTTCCATGGGATTTCAATTATCTCCCACGCAACCCCATGATCAATCCTTTTTGGGTATTCTGGCGCAGGCTAGAAAAGCTCATAGAGCTCTGAAAGGGCTAGTAAAACTGCAGGCCCTAGTCAGAGGTTACCTTGTGAGAAAGCGAGCGGCTGCTACCCTTCACAGTATGCAGGCTCTCATTAGAGCTCAGTCTGCGGTGCGATCCCAAAGGGCTCGTCGTTCTTCCATCAGTTGTGATTATAGATATCCACCAGAAATCCGTGCAAGGAGATCCATTGTAAGATAAGATTAAATTCCCTTTTGTTTCGGTACTCAAAACAAGCTTGAGTTTTTGTTACTTAGTTATTGATTACAATTATATGTCGGTTCTTTTGCAGGAGAGATTTGATGAATGCAGGAGTGAATTCCACAGCAAGAGACTATCATCTGCTCCCTACGATACTTGTGTGAATGCATTCGACGAGAGTCCTAAGATAGTAGAGATCGACACCTACAAGCCGAAATCAAGGTCTCGAAGAATAACAAACAGCAATTGCATGTCAGATTCAGGAGGAGGCGATGATCAACATTTCCAACAAGCTATGTCATCGCCTCTCCCTCTACCGTGTCCCGCCGTCCCGGGAAGGCTGTCGATTCCTGATTGCCGCCATTTTCAAGAATTCGACTGGAGCTTCCTCGGGGAGGAATGTAGGTTCGCTACTGCTACTGCCCACAGCACACCTCGGTTTGGAAACTCTAGGAGGACAAACGTTGCGGTAACGCCGTCCAAGAGCGTATGCGGTGACAGCTTCTTCAGACCGTACACCAACTGTCCAAGCTACATGGCGAACACTCAGTCGTTTAGCGCGAAGTTGAGGTCTCACAGTGCACCAAAGCAAAGGCCAGAACCGGGGCCAGGGCAAAAGAAGCGGTTATCGCTGACTGAAATTATGGCATCAAGAAGTAGCTTTAGTGGCGTTAGAATGCAGAGGTCTTGTTCACAAGTACAAGAAGATTTAGAATTCTGACCAAGGGTCGAAAAAATCTGTTTATTATGCATCTCCTTTATTTGATTATCAGGGGTAGGAGCCAAAAAAAAGAAAAGAAAAAAAGAGAAAACCTTCTCTATGCTCTGTTGTTTATTTTTCTTATTTTCTGGGTAATACTAGTAGGGGACATAGAACAGAGAGAGGGGTTTGTGTAAATTCTTTGACAGGATCATTTGACTGATTGATGATGCTTCCATGGAAACTCATAAATGAAAGCAAAATCCTCCATCAAACTCATAAACATGAAGTCTTTCGATCTCTTCACCTTTCCCAAGTTATATTATAAAAGAGAAAAGTGTAAACGTAAATCGGAAAAAGAGGAGAAAATTAAAAGGAAATACCAGGCCAGGTCAAATTAGTGAAAAGTTAGAAATTTGGACACTTTTTCCCATTAAAATGCTAGTAGTGGAAGTGGTGGGTAGATTCCAATGCACCCCTAGTCTCTGCAGTCACTTTCTGTGAAACTTCAATCAACAGTGGAAGAAAGAGAAGGAGATGGCTCGCATTTCCATTCTTGTTCTGTAAGAGAGGAAACTCCCCAAAGAGAGTAGTAGTAGTAGTAGTAGTACAAGACCAACACAGAACAGTGTGGTTCAGTTTAAGTTTCGCCAAATTGCATGTGTGCCAACACCTTATTCCACTTTGATTTTAGAAGAATATTCTTCTGTTCCTCATTTTTTTTTTCTTTCTTTTTTTCTCTTGCCCCCATTTACTTAAAACACTTCGTTTTCTTACCTCTTACCCATTCTTGTCTTTTAAATTTTTTTTTTTTTTGAAAATTTTGAGATATTTTATCTTTATCTTGTTTTGAACTTATGACTTCTTAAATTATCAATAAAATTATTAATAATTGAATTATATTTTCTTGACTAATTTTTAAAGTTACGAGTGTGAGTTAAGTTAAAATATATATATATATATAATTAAAAACTTTAGAAAGAAAGGGAGAAAAGTAATAATAATAATAATAGCAGTCAAATTTTCAGGTGGCAGTCACGTGCTTAAGGCAAAGGTTGTCAAAATGTGGGGACAAAAGGAAAAAAATTACAGTGTATATTATTAGCATAAGGGAAATAAAAAAAAAAAAAAAAAGTGGAATATTAGTATAAGGGAAAAAGGATGAAGGAGAAGGAAATAGAGGGGGCAGTAAGTCACAAAGGAGGGGGGGTGAATCTTAAATTTCTTATCAGTAATGATTAGTAATTGATTTGATTGATGGGTTTTTTATTTTTGTATTTGGGGTGGGATTTCTTGAGATTTGAAACTCATACTACTATTACTAAGCTTGCATCATCATCCATCCTCATCCGCTTAGACCAAAAAAAAATAAAATAAAGGGGGAAAAAGACATATACTTTGAGGGTATTTTTGTAAAAATAACACACTCTTTTTTGACTGCCACACTTTCTGCCTTCTGGTCACCTTACCTTATCTTAGGTCATCGTCTATTTTTCGTGCAGTGTGACGATAAGATCATATATTCTTCACTCTCCTCTACAACATATAAATTTTCTTCTCATAACTCCCATTTACCAAATTTTTTTAAAAATCTCATTCTCACTGTCTTTTTTTTTTTTTTTTTTTTAAAGAAAATTTGTATTTTTATAATACTGCATTTCATATATACATATATTAATTAAAAATACTAAAACAATATCTAAATTTATTTATTTAACGAGTATAAATTAAACTGTCAACTAAAAAAATACTTAAAATAATACACATATATTATAAGACAAATAAATAAAATAAAAGTCATCTAAGTATTTAAAATTATTATTTCAATTAATTCAAATTTCATTGAGATTGCGTTCGCAAGGTATAACTCTTACTTCTTTTTTTTTCTTCCAGTTATTCAAAATTGCTGCTTCGACTAATCACAATTTCACGAAGGTCATACCCGCATGATCTAACTCTTGTTCAGGAAACTCTCACTCACATAACACTAATAGTGACCGTCAAACTCCTTATCGCGTATAACATTCATAAAATACTTATCTATTTGTGTCAAATTAAGGACTTTATCGAATAATAATTCACATCTTAAAACAAATATAGAAATTGATTTAAAATACTAAATATTATTTTTTTATTTTTTTATAATTCCTAAATAATAACTAATGAAAATAAAAAGTACACGTCCGTTAGTATTAATTTTACTTTTTGAATTCAATAAATCAAAATTTTGAGTAATGTTGAAAAGAAAAAAAAAAAAAAAAAAAAACACATTAAAATTAAGTATATACCTAATGTGTTAAGTACAAAAAGTTATAATATTGAAAAGCAACTTGATATTAACCATGACTTATCAAAAAAAAAAAAAAAACTTGATATTAACCATGGATTTATTTTTACTGAGAAAAATGTACAAAGGGTATCTATCTTAAACATAGTTAAGGGAGCATTAACCCTAATTAACTGACATGTCTATACGGATTCAAGCAAGTGGATTAGTTTTGTGGTTGGTGCCTGGTGGTGATGCGGCTATGCTGGCGTCACCATATCCTTAATTATTATTATTATTACTACTATATTAATAATCATAGTAATTAGCGATTAAATTAAGGTGGCTAAAGATGGGGAAGATCTAACTAAGCAGGAGGTTTTGTTGACTCGAGAATCAAGGTTAATTAGTTAATGCAAATCGAGGCTTTCCCCTCCTTTTTTTTTATTATTATTATGTTATCTTAATCCTATGTAGAAGGGGTGGCCGGGGGTGGGGGGGCGGGGGGTGTAAGTAAGTAAAGTTTGAAACTTTGAATTTTGAAAAGCGGAATTTGAAAGTAACGGCTGCTTTCTATCTTCTATATATATATATATATATATATATATTATTTATATATTATATTATATTATATTCATTCTTTTAATAAAATTTAGTCAAAAATACTGCCACTAATTTTGCTCTCTCCAATAATTTATTTACATCATTTCTTCACATATTTGTGATGGAATCTTCTTGATTTTGAAACGTCAATTCACCACCTTTCACTTTCAAGAATCTCGGATTCAAAACTATACTTTATTTAAGGATTTTTTTTTTTTTTTTAAATTATTTATATAATATGAATTTTTGATAATAATAAAATAATTATTATTTTTTCTGACGATTGGTAATGTACCGAATTGTCCCTCAAATTAAGAATAACAATAAATATTATATAAGAAAATTGGCCGGTTTAGTCCCTTATTTATTTTCAATAATTAACATAGGTTCATAATCTATTTTTTTGACCTACTAAATCCCATAACTTTTTACGACCTGCCAATTAAGTCCTTCCGGCTAAAATTTTGAATTTTTCGGTCAAATTTCATCACGTGTCGGCCACATGATGAAATTTTTGGGGTAATATTGTCCGGCCGCTGTTCATAAACCCAAAAATTTTAGGGATACTTTTGAACTGGAGCATTTGGAGTATGGAAGAATTTGTAAAATATGGAAGAATCTGGGACTGTACAAAAGTATCCCTAAAATTTTTGGGTTTATGAACAATGGGCGGACGATATTACCCCTAAAATTTCATCACGTGGCCGGCACGTGATGAAATTTGGCCGAAAAATTCAAAATTTTATCCGGAAGGACTTAATTGGCAGGTCGTAAAAAGTTATGGGACTTAGTAGGTCAAAAAAATAGATTATGGACCTATGTTAATTATTGAATATAGATAAGGGACTAAACCGGCCAATTTTCCATATTATATATTGATTGCTAAAAAATAATCTTATAATCATATTATGAAATATTAATTATCAATTATTTTAATAGGATAAATAAATAAGTTTGTCACTTATGTTTGATATTTTGTGATTTATTTACATTTATTTTCAATTAAAGTAATTATTTATCCCTTAAATAATTAACACTTAGCTAGTTTTTTTTTTTTTTTTTTTTTTGGGAGAGAACATTTAATTAGTTATTTATATCTTTTAAAGATAATTTTGTTGGGATTACGTTTTTCCTCTCTTTTTCTCTCTACTCACCCATCGCTGCTGCACTCCTTCTCCTCTTCTTCCTCCCTTCAGTTTCCGTTGTTTTCTCTTTTCTGTTATTTTGTGTATCATTTACTATTTTTTTTAGTTTTTCTATTATTTTCGACTATTCAAATGCAATAACCTTACTTGATATTTAGAGATTAAGTTTTTTTTTTTTTTTTTTTTTTTTTTTTTTTTTAATTTTTATTTATTTATTTTAGAATAATTTATTTTTAAACTCAGTTCAGATTTGGGCTCTTTACGCACTATTTATCTTTTTCTTAGACTTCCTCTGAGATTTTTTATGCGCCCAAGATCGCTTAGGTTGTTGTTGAAGGAGGGAGATGAAGTCGAGTTATCCTTGTAGATGATAACTGTAATCGATAATGAGAATGCTGTAAAAATAATTAGGATAATTGTGTTATTGTTGTTTTTGTGTTTATTTTGTATTTTATATCTTATTTGACTCACCTATATGTATATTTTAAGTTGAGTATTTTGTCTTCCACCTTTTTTAGGTTGGATGTGTATTTTGTTATCATAATTCATGTTTATTCATTTATGTGTAATGTTTCTGTTTATTAATGATGAAATTCCACGTACCAAAAAAGATAATTTTGTCAACTAAAAAATAAAAAAGAGTATCTATATGATATTTTTCTCATAATTTATTTTGATTAAAATATCCCTCAAAATATTAAATAACTAAATTAGTTATTTAACAGAGAAATAACGATTTTGATTTAATCAAAAACTTTTAGGGGATCACTCCGATTAAAAGTAAAAATAAATGATTACAACATATTAAATTACAAATACGAGAAATAAAATTAATTATTAATTAAAAGATCAAAATGTCTAGAAAATGTAACTCAATTAGTCTAACCTTCTAAGTAATTATGAATTTAACTAGAAAATTAATTAGAACAAAAAAATATATAGTGGACAATATTTATGGAGCAAATCCAAAAAAAAAAAAAAAAAATAGAAAAGAAAAATTCTCTGGTTTAGTCCCTTAATTATTTACGTTTTTTCGAATTGGTCCTATAACTTTAATTTTATCCAAATTGATCATTTATCTATTTTCTATTTTGCAAATTGGTCCCCCTAACTGAAATTGACTAAAATTTGATCACTTTATTAGCATATCCATTAAATTAAAAGGGTATTTTGGTCATTTTATGTTAAAAAAAAAAGAAATAAATAGAATAAATATAATATTTTAGCCAAAATATTCATTTTTTTCAAGAAAAAGGAAAGAGATATGAATAAATTTTGATATATCTATTCTATTTTTTTTTTTTTTTCTAACATGAAATGATCAAAATACCTTTTTAATTTAATGGATATGCCGGTAAAGTGATCAAATTTTGGTCAATTTTAGTTGGGAGGACCAATTTGGGAAATAGAAAATAGATAAAGGATCAATTTGGATAAAATTAAAGTTATAGGACCAATTCGAAGAAACGTAAATAGTTAAGGGACTAAATCGAAGAATTTTCCAAAAAAAAAAAAAAAGGGAAAAGAGAAAACACGTGTAGTTATGGGTATGGTATGGGTTGGGGAATGTCACATGATAGGCAATGGATATTGTTAAGTATATTTGCACATGGCTAGGAATTATACTGAGAGGAATCCTCTAGACCTTTCTTCCATTTTTGACGAATGTAATATGTACGTGCTGTGTGTTTTAGAAATACCAACAACATCCATCGGGATAGATAGCTTGGTGTCTTGCGTCCATCACTTTGGTTTGGTGTATCTAAAGAATTTGATACACATTTATCTAAACCTCCCTTCTTGCTCACTCATTTTGCCTATGCATGATCTTTAATATATATATATTGAACGGTCAAAGTATTTACAGTGATATTAAGAGATTAAGAAAACGACTAAGTGATGAGAATTCGGATTCCAGAGAAGGATCACCTCGATCAGGCGAAGTCAAAGGGGCCCCGGAGTATTAAAGACCAGACATTCCCTTTGTCCCGTCTTTAACTTATTTTAAGGGTAGACCTCAAATATTTATTAAAGGGAGTTAATGAGGTCAACTTATTCCCCAATTATTATTATCTTAATATTATCCCAAGTACAAGGTAGTTGAGAGCATTAAATGCATGAATAACATGCTGCCCTCTTGTCATTGTCAAACCCCAAAAGTAGATGTCCAAATCTATCTCTTCCCAACGGACAAGTGCCACTTGTCCATCAGAGAGTAAATCATGTCTCTTTACAATGGTATAAGTTCCCTTGCATGTAAGAGGAAAAGGGAAAGGACTTATCAGAGTATAAAATATAATGAGGAAGGACACCACCAGGTACTTCACTATTCACTATCTTCTCCAAAAACTCTTTCTCTCACAAGATATCCTCTGCAAACCTAGGATTTTTTCATATGTAACGGTTGAAACCTCTGGGCTCTTTCCGATCATCAGTCTAACTTGACCATTGGAGAGCCTACCGGAGATACCTCTCCGTGTGGGCCTTTTTGCAAGTACTCTGGGAGCACGGTTGACCATCACTGAACCAACGTTTGGAGACATAAACTTGATTAGGAAATCCTTAACTTGATCAATATATATTATTATTATTTTTTCCCTTTTCTCCAAATAACATTCCTACAACTCTGGAGACTTCAATTAATTTGAAATTGAATTGTGTCTATTTATAAAATTTGAATTATAAATTATTAGAGAAGAATAATTTTAAAAAAATAATCAGTTTAGTTTTTGTTTTATTAAATTTTGATATTTTTATTTTTTGACCTTTTTGATTTTTTTTATCATATTTTGATTACTTTATTTTATTAAATTTTTAACTTGTTTTATCAAACTAGAATAAGTATAAAATAATTATAAAATTTTAATTTAATAAAAAATTAATTAAAAAAATCAATCACTTAAAAATAGTATAAAAGTAAAAAAACTAAAATAAAATACAAATTTAATCACACACTAATTATGAAATTTAAAAGGTGAAGGCCCACATTGTTTTCAAAGGCCCAGAGAAGGAATCGATAAAAGGATTAAACTAAGACCTTATTTTTATTTTTATTTTATTTTATTTTTTTCCCTCAAGAGCCCATTTGATTTGGAGAGACGATCCTGCAAAATTGAAAATACACGTGCGACGGTTCGGGTTTACTTGAATTGAACCTATCCGAAACCGGATCCTATTGAACTGTTACCAATTACAACCGCTCCAACACCTCCGACGATCGAAAAATTCAAATATATGTAATGGGCAACGATCATTTCTGCTACTGCTCCCATTTCTCCGTCCAAAAATAATCACTTCATATTTTTGCTCTGCTACCTAAAGATTCACGAAGGAAAAGCTTGAGAAATTTCTTTCTCCATTGTTAAAGGAAGAAAGTGAGGAAGAATACAAGATTCTTCAAGAAAATCGTACCAGAGGTGCCGATCGGATTCAAAAAAATAGATAGTTCTCCCAGGGGTCACTTCCAAGGATCAAACTCTCTCAAATCTTCTGCGAGTTTAAAGTCCTCTTCTTTTGGTACTCCGCTCTTTTGAAGTCCAATTTCAAAATTCCCTAACACTTAAATCTGAAAGTGGTCTGTTACGTTCGAGCACTTCTCACTCTATCCGATCACCTTCTAAGTCCTTTTCAGCTAACGACTCCACATTTCAATTGGATGATGATGAGTTCAATACCAGCACTGCTGCTGATTTATCTATAGAGCCTTATGATCTTTTGACGAATTACCTCTCGCCAAGACGTCAGTATTTGCGCTACAAGCCATACAGGCATCGGGAGATGCTTAATCTTCAATGGTGCAACGACAGGAAGGAAGAAGGTTCATTTTCTGAACGAAGTAGCTCTTTTGAGTTCAACAACACTGTTGTTGATTGCATAAATTCGTTTGGTTATGCTCAAAATTTCTTGGATGCTCCTTCAACTAAACGTGCTACAAGAGTACATAATGAAGAAAATGATAGTGGTTCTAATGATGATGAGGAGGAGATGGATGAAGAAGAAGAAGAAGAGGGGGAGGAGGAGGATGGAGGAACATGAAGAAGAAAATGATGGATTCGAGGAGAAATAGTGCAGTCTGAAAGGGGTACTGAAATTTTTCCTTTTATTGGTTGTCATGGGACTGTCCACCTCATACAGATCTTGTGAGCTCTTCTAGAACTTCACCTATGGAACTTCAAGGGCTCAAAGATGGCTGCTATATAGATTGCTGAATCATTCACCAGAAGCAATTCCAAAAAACCTGCGTGCAGGTGACGGTATGATAAGGTGCCCACTAGCTAGAGAAACACAAGTTGGTTTCCCCGAGCTGAATAAACAGAATAGTTATCATTATCAAGACACTGGAAAGGTTCGCATGGTTATGGATAATGAGGACAAGGCGGTAGAGAAAAATAGTGATGATGATCTAATGATATTAGGATGCTTGAGTCACTAAATGAATAGAATTCAGACATCCGTGTTATTAGAGTTGATAAGAGTGAAAAATCTTATTAACTTGTGCTTTTTCCAATATTTGATTTCTAGCTAAAAAATTTGTGACTATTTGTAATTGTACTATTACTTAAAATATATTGTGGTGTTGTGAATTTTGATTATTATTATTTTCTATTATTTTTCCTTTAAGATTTAAGCACAATTTTTTTCATGTCCATCTATTACAACAGTTTACAAGTTAAAATTTTTGTTTGGTTGTTTAAACAGGTATGTCAATAACACAATTCTCAAGTTCATTTCAAAAATCTTTTTAACATTCGGCGATGGATGAAACATATGAAGTAACTACTGAGATTATAAATGGAGCATATTATCATAGATGAAAATGAAGATAATGACAATAATGTTGAAGAAAATATAGCATTTAAGCGAAAAAGAAGAAAAAAATTAGCAAATTGTTGGAAAGAAATGAAAGAATGGATAGATGACAAAGGTTGCAAAATGACAAAGTGTTCTTATTGCAAGGATTCATGGGCCCTGAAGAAGCACAACACTACCATTGCATTCAATCAACATTTGAAGACTTCTTTGCAACGAGAATTAGCTCTTGGCCAAAATTCGACATTGAAGTAACATGTTCTTTCATTTACTCAAACTAAATTAGATGAGGTAAGTTCTATTAATAATTTTACATATGATCATGTTAAAGTTAGAGAACTTGCTGCACAAATGGTATTAGTTCATGGGTATCCATTTTTGATAATGAAACATGTTTTGTTCAATAAATTTATGAAAGCCGCTTCTCCATTTTATCAAAAAATTAGTTGTTATTGTGTGACACATGATTGCATGTCAGTTTATGACCAAGAAAAAAAAAATTGAAGATGTTATTACAGAAGGTTAATAAAATTAACATCACTACTGATTTGTGGAAAAGTGGACAAAATATTTAATACATGATTGTCACAGGGCATTTTGTGGATTCTAATTGGGTATTACAAAAACGTGTATTGAGTTTTAAAAATGTTCCATCTCCACATACTGGTGTTATTGTTGCTGACGCACTTATTAAAAGTCTTCTTGATTGGGGAATTGAAAATAAATTGGCTTCCATTACTGTTGATAATGCGCCATACAATGATGTTTGTATTCGGAGATTGAAAGGTGATTTTTTATTGAGAAAAAATTGCCTATTGATGGAAAATTATTTCATGTTAGATGTTGTGCACATTTGCTTGTTCAAGATGGACTTGGTGAAATTGAAAGTGTAATTGATGTTGTTCGGGATGGTATAAAGTATTTAAAGAATTCTGAGGCTCGAATTGACGAATTTGCTAAGATTGTGAAACAACTTCAATTGCCTTGTAAAAAGTTGATTTTGGATTTTCCTACTAGATGGAATGGAACATATTTGATGTTGGCAGCTGCTTTAGAAGTTAAGGATGCTTTTTCTTGTTATTATGATATTGATCCTGATTTTTGTTATGTTCCTGATAGTCGTGATTGGATGAAAGTTGAAGAAGTAACTCAGTTTTTGGCCATTTTTCATGAAATTACTAATATGATATCTAGTTCTGAGTATCCTACTTCGAATTTGTTTCTTCCGGAGCTTTATAGGATCAATGAAATCTTAAATGAAAAATCTTTTGATCATTCTGATTATATGAAAGCCATGATTGCAAAAATGATTGTCAAGTTTGATAAGTATTGGGGTGAATGTAATATGCTATTTTCTTTTAGTGCAATTTTGGATCCTAGGTATAAAATGAAGCTTATTGAGTTTGTTTTTTTCGGTGCTTTATGAAGATGATTCGGAAAAAAATATTGAATTGGTTAAAAAATCATTGTATGACCTTTATGAAAACTATGCAAGTGCATACAATGAATCTTTCAGTCAAAGCAAGAACAAAGTTCAACAAGGATAAGGATGAATAACAGTCAATCTAGTAGGGGTAGTTATGAGGTTTATGGAATTGGAAGAAATGTGATTACTGGAAAGGCTAAATTTGATTCATTTGTCAGATAGTCGAATTTTATTCATTCTGTGAAATTAGACTTGGATGTTTATCTTGAAGAAAATGTATACATTTGTAATTACGAAACTCAGTTTGATGCATTAGAATGGTGGAGAGTGAATCAACTTAAGTATAGTAGATTATCTAGAATAGCCTGTGACATATTATCTATTCCAATTACTTCTGTAGCCTTAGAATCTACTTTCAGTGCAGGAGGTAGAGTGATTGATAGTTGTCGTGCTTCAATATCAGTTGATACTGTTGAAATGGTTTTATGTGCATTTGATTGGGTATGTAATCTTCATGGGCTTAAGAAGGATCAAAAACAGGTTTGTTTTGTTTTGTTTTTTTTTTTTTCCCTTTTTTCTCGTTTCTTATATATTTATATATAATATTTAATACGTTTATCAATAATTTATTATATATATGTATATATTTAATAGATATATCTTATTTTTAGGTAGACGATGAACATCTATCTTTTGAAGAAATTTTTCTATCTTAATTTTAAATTTGACAATTTAAGTTATTATATTTTATTTTTGGTCCTATTACATTTATCATTTAATAGAGTTCTAAACTTTTATTATCTTTTTTGTATTAAGAAATATATGAAAAAATTACTCTTTTGTTTTTATTTATTAATCTATTTGTGTTGTTAATTTGTATTATATTTATACGGTTATCTTTTTGGAATTTATTATTTTATGTGAGTTTTTTTTTTTTTTTAATATTTTAATAAGATATTCTAGTTTATTGAGTTGTTAAATACTTAAATTATATAAGTTATTGTTATTTTAGAAATTTTAAACCAAATAAAAATTTGATATTTTTATTATTTAAATTTAAATTTTTTATAATTTTTTAAAAACATGATTTGAGCTAGAATTCGAGCTCGAATTATTTTGAAAGTTAAACGAGCTGAACTTGAACAATTTTCGAACTATACGAACAAATAATTGAATGAACTTGAACAAGATTTTATATTCGAAACATTATTATCGAGCAAATTTGAACACAAATTAAGCTCAAATGTTCAATGTTTGGTTCGACTCAATTTGATTACAACCCTACTTTACATATAGAATCTCTGTCTCTCTCTCTCACCGAAAGCAATTCCAAAAAACCTGTGTGCAAAGGGGGATATGATAAGGTGCCCACTAGCTAGAGAAGCACAAGTTGTTTCCTTGAGTTGAATCAGCAAAATAGTTATCAGTATCAAGACCTTGGAAATGTTTACATGGTTATGGATGACCAGCACTTGCTGGTGGAGAAAAGTAGTGTTGATGACATTAATGATATTAAAATGTTTGAATCACTAAATGAATAGAATTTAGACATTCATGTCATTGGAGTTGATAAGAGTGACACGATCTTGGATCACTTTCTTCTGAATGTAAACACTACAAGTTGTGAGGATCTAGACATAGACCAAATGGATTCAGATTTGTCACAGCGGGATTTTGCTGAAACTGAACAGATAATTAACAAGTGTGGTATTTCGATCTCTGATATTATGCCCAGGTGTTTGACCTAAACGAAGTACGGCGAACACTGTAGTAAAGAAATGTGTGCAGTCCAATTCATGTGGGCGAGCTGTACAGGTCGCTTATCTCGACTATAGCGGACTACACCGCTTCTGTGTAGTTCTATTTTGCCAGTATCATCAATGAGCTTGGAGCGTTGCTTCATGTGATATTTCTGATACGCTGACTGCGCGCTAACACATACATTCAAGTGTACCAACTTTGCTATTTTGAATACCAATTTGAAATCCATCACTGAGGATATATTTTCACCCAAGAATAAATCAAAGAGATATCCATGCACACATGTCAATCATGCACAAATTACAAGGCATAGCCAAATTCACTTATAAAAGGAGGTTTCTTTTTCTTCTAAAGGTTAGATCTCTTATCAGGAAAAATACTCTTCTTCTCCATTCTCTATAAGTTACTTTTTATATTTTTATCTTCCTTCATATAAGTCATTGACTTTATCATCGGAGGTGAATACGGG
>JAXGGT010000116.1:885298-913347 GCA_035583425.1 Marsdenia floribunda | reverse complement strand
CCGTCGTGGCCGGTAATGGCACCGGAGGTCAGGTGGTTACCTTCTATTTCGCACATCAAATGATCATCTACGTAGGCTTGCCACGACATTCTATTTTTTAATGTTCCAAGTTCTTCTTCACTCTCTGAAAATGGAGCTCCAAAACACGCACGCACACACACAATTGTACAGATGGATTAAGATAAACGACGAAGGAAGCTCTTTCAAACTTATAAAGCAATCAACTCCAGTCTACACCTTTTTCCCGTTTTTGTTGGGGGTACACTCTACCTCCTTGAGGACCTATTTGGCTCAAATAGAATTAATTTGAATATAGACATAATAATTTGAATGTACCGTTAATAATTAAAATTTATTTAAAACATTTTATACACTAAATAAAAAAAATTAATTAATAATAATTTTACATTTATAATTTTAAAAAGTTATGAATTCAAAAGAAAGTAAAATAAAAATGTCCCAAAAAAAAAAAAAAAAAAATGTTGAGCGTCTGTCTGGAAAGTTCTAAATGAGGGGAAAAAAAAAAAAAAGAAAAGAAAAGTTAGATTGCAGCAGGCCAGAGAGCCTAGTCTAAGGGTGGGGCCCGCCAATAATGGCCCAGGATCAGGAGGACTACTTGAGTGCCTTCGACGTTCATATATTGCTTTTTTCTTTTTTTTTTTTTATCATTTTTCCTGATTGAAATGGGCTTTTGCTTTGGATCCAAAACCCCACACCTATCTTTCAACACGTATTGTTATGGTCATTCACAGCTATTTCTGACAACTGGGCCTCTACATAAAGGAGCTTTTGGATGTTTGGTAGAGTTGGTATTGTTTACGTTTCTTTCCTTTTTTCTTTTGGGAATAAGTAAAGTAGATCTTACCCAAAAAAAAATGGCAAATTGGCACATTTAGTCCCCAAACTATGGGCATTTGGTGGTGAAGGTCCTTATTCTATTTTTTTGGTGAAATAGGTCCCCAAACTATCAAAATTGTGTAATTAAGGTCCTTCTGTCCAAAATTTCTGTCAAAGTACTGTTCACCCATTTTAAAAAAAAACCCCTCAAGGGTATTTTGGTCTTTTCACTTCAAAAATAAATAAAAAATAAAAAAAAAATAAACAAGAGAAAGAAACCGTATCTTCTTCTTCTTCTTCTTCTTCTTCTTGTGCTTCTTTTTTTTTTTTGTTATTAATGGCGGTGATATGATATATATATATATATATATGACATGATATGGGACACTTTTAATCAATTATCGTCCCCTTTTGTTAACTCTCAAAGATCACTGCCATCAAAAAGCCTCGGCTAGTTCTCCAATCAAAGGTTGCTGCTGCAAGCATTTGGATTCATCATAAGCTGGGGGCTTTTTCCATATAATATGTATATATGTAAGAGAACCCCGTCTCGACCGGTCGAGATTTGTGTAGTTTTTTGATGGAAATCACAATCCTTATATAATTCAAGCCAAAAAATCAAATTAAAAATTACAAGATACTAAGATTAATTTCAATCCTTGAAGCAGTAGAAGCGAGAGAGAAGAATTTCTATTTTTTTCTTCTTCACAATATAATTTAGTATAATATTCCAGAGAAATGAAATAAAAATCATATCAATATTTTGCTTTTGTTTGTGTGTTTCTCCCCCTTCAAACTTTAACAATTTTGGCAGCTTTAACCACCGGATCCTACCGTGCAATGGCCTCCCGGCCGGCGACTTTGTAGTCGTAGCTGCAATCGTGACGATCAGAGTAGCGGTGCTCCCAGCAAAACAACTCGCCGCATCGCCATCTGAATCCGGTCAAATCGACCTTCCTATGGCAACCGGAGCATCTATTCACCTCTCTCTTAGCCACCACCGGCTGTTAGGTCGCGATGGCCTTTAAACCATCCTCCTTGACTGTAGACTCCACTATCTTCAGATCTCGACTCGTCTCCGCTCGATCCACCGTTCTCGCCGGCGATGACCTGGTTGACGAGCTAGATCTCGGAGACTTTTCTCAGCAGAGCTGGCGGAAGAAGGGTAGCTGTGGTGGCGTTAAAGCATTTTTGGCACATATTGTTGGTGGCCGGATTTCCTATAACCCCACAATTATTAACACAAAGCGTGATGGTGTCCAGCACGACTTCAATTTCCTTTTCTTTTTTTTTCTTTTTTTTTTAAATTAGGGATGTAAAAAGACCAAAATGTCCTTGGGGTTTTTTTTTTTAAACGGGTGAACAGTACTTTGATAGAAATTTTGGACGGAAGGACCTTAATCACACAATTTTGATAGTTTGGGGACCTATTTCACAAAAAAAATAGAATAGGGACCTTAACCACCAAATGCCCATAGTTTGGGGACTAAATGTGCCAATTTGCCAAAAAAAATAGCGCTATTGATATGATCAACAAAATTTTAATAATAAAAAAAAAAATAAAATAAAAGAGAGAGAGGGAGATATTTTTCTCAAAAAGAAAAGAATAAAACGGATAACGTGGACATTATTTTCCCTTTTTTTTTTTTTTTTTTTTTCTGGGTAAGTCGAACTTGAAACCTTTGATATAGACATGTCATTTTGATATTTGGGTAATTGTAGAGGGCGGCCCAATTTTCCTAAGCATCAGCTGAAGTTACTAATCCTCAATAGGAGGCCCAATCAAATGTTATTAATTTGCAGTAGTCAAGTCCATTGGCTTTTCATTGGATGAGGCGAAAATATAAGCAAGCTGATTGGTCCAGAACAGTTGAGCCCAAGGAATGAGCACAGGATACCTCAGTATTTTCTTTCTTTTTTAGAGAAAAAAAAAACATTATTTTATTTTATTTTTTTAATATTGTTATAATTAAACAAGAATTAATTGAGTGATTGCGGAAATTCCTCTCCTAACCTGTTAGTTTAGGAGTCCCTCCCTTACTTTCTAATTTGCCAAGAGGTTATTAAGAATTCGAACCTCACTTGAATGTTTCATTGTTCAAGATATATTCGTAAGTGCAGGTATTTTCGCACTGTTAACCTCACTCTGGTATTCCACAGTTCGAAATATATTCACAAGTACGAGTATTCCCGCATTATTGAACCTTCCTGGGTGAATTAGTTTGGGTCGAAAAAGTTTGAGATATCACCTCAAAAAAAAAAAAAAAAAAAAAAATTTGAGTGATTATTCTAATAAGAGTTTTATTTATGACCACAAAAGTCGTGAGTTCAAGGGGAGGAGGAGAAAAAGCTTTGTAATATCAAGAAATGGTAGTCTCTTTTGTGAAGGAAATTTCAAGAAAATGGTACAAGTGATTTCAAATTTTTTCTTTTTCAAGCGATGTAGTACATTGGGTCAGGAAGCTTGAAAGTCCTTGGTTCCAAGTATATCACTCCATTGATCTCCAATGTTTCCCAGAATTATGTATCCAGCCGCAACAAGCTCATCCCTCTTCTTGGATTTGTAAACGAATGACGACGGGTGCTCTGTACTTGATTCTGGCCTGTAATTTTTAAAAACCCCACATGTAATTTGACATCTATATATTATCCACTTTCTTAGGCCATGCATGGTTGAAATTTGAAAATGACCTAATAATAATAATAATAATAGTAGGAACTCACTTGAGGATAAGCTTTTCCCAAGTATGGTACCCAACTTTCTTCAAATTTATAATACTTACTTCCCTATACGTTTCCAAGGTTCCTGTAAGAAAAACAACCTTGATTCCCAGTGAAAGTGAAGTGTTGTATAGCCTAAGAGCTGCCGGTATTACTGGTGCATTGCCTTCCATTATCCATTCACCAAACTTTGTGTTATTGTATTTATTTAGTTGCCCTGCAAAAACCACAAGAACAAACCGCAAACGCATTTCATGCCCAATATATATATATATATAGTATCCTTTCCCTTCTTTTTGTAATTTGTTCTTACCCAAATGCAACATCAGGTTGAGCATAGTACGGGCAAATTGGAGAGGGAAGTTTCGTCAATGTCGAAAATCCAAATGCCCTTCCCATCTCCTGGAATCTCGAGGGACTTGGCATGTACAACAATGGCAGCATCAACAACAGCATCACAGTCTCGACGGTATTGTTCCCCCAAAATGTAGTGACCGACATAGTCTACACATGCTTCGGGGACTAAACTCCAGTCGATGAAGTTGTTAAGATTAAGACCTGCATATATAAGAAGGTTGTGGCCTCCGGATACTCTAGAGTATGGCCGGAGAGCATGAATTTAGCCGGAGATTGTTGCTGCTGCAACTAGAAAGAAGCAAAAGAAAACCGTAACAATCATTTTTCCCTTTTTCTTCATCAAAAATAATTGCTTTTCACGGAGGACACTAATGTTAATGTAGAAAAAAATGGTGTTTTTGAGATAAGTTATCATTCAAATAGAATCTTGTCCCCCACTTTTTTCAAATTGAATTTTATGGGAGAAAAAGTAGAGATTAAATATATAGGTTTTATAGGTGTAATGATTGTGTGTGTAAAAGAATATTTTTTTTTTGAATTTTAGTGTATAATATTATTTTATTAATATATATATATATTTTTTTTTTTTGATTAAGTGGGATCCACAATATAGAGTAGGGTGTTAAAGTGAGAGACAAATTTATTTTGAAAAAAAATAATGTCCAAATGTGCGGATTATTGAGGAATAAAAAAACTCCGAAATCCAAACACACCCTTAAATATTTAGGACGGGTAAGGCTTGTTTGGCGTTTAGCTGGAATAAAGTAATGTTTACACTTTACATTTATACTCGGTTTTTTTTTTTAGGATGGTCAGGATAGAAAATATTGATTGACAAGACCTTATATCAGAAATTTTGTCTGCTATTTTCTCATTAAAAAAAAAAAAAAAAAAGAAAAAAAGTTAAAATGTCCATATTATAAGCATTTGACCCAAGAATGAAACTAGCAGAATTTTTAAATGAAATTTTTGTTTATTTATCGAAATTATTATTATTTTCTAAAAAGAAAGAAAGATTAAGGAAAAAACAAGAATTAAATTATTCGCAGATCTTTCACTATTGTAAATTTATACGAACTCATTTTGGCAAAAAGGGAAATTACAAACAGGTAGTAGTTTTTCTGATATGTCATAAGTATTGTCTTCTTGGATTCAAGCCTCACCCTTTCTTTCCCCTTCTCCTTCCCCAAAAAGAAAGTAATCTAATTTAATAAGAATTAAGAGTAATCATTGCAAATATATTTCCTCTTTTCTTCCTGAAGACGATAAAGGTCAGGCTGATTCACGTGATAACAAACATAGTCGTTTACGTCTATTATTTCAAATTTGAGAATTTCTAGCATATCAAATAATAATAATTAAAAAAGAACGTGTTACATAAACCTTGATGTCACAGATTAGTTCACTTATGCCAAAGATTTTTTATGAAATTATTAACTCCAATAATTTGTAAAGGTTTCAGGAGAGTAGTTGCATGGAAGAAAACCTTGCTGTTGAGCAAAATAAGAGAAGTTGACTGCCGCAATTGTTGTGATTCTTCTACTCCTACCACCACCTTCTGTCGAATGCTTACCTGCGTCAAAATCTCTAAGAAGCCACTTCCTTGCATATCCTGTGCATCAAACAACAGCCCATGTATCAATCAAGTTCCTGAGGCTGTTTGAAACATAGTTTACCCATGATATACTTTTTTCCTCCAAGCCCTGCTGTTCACGGAAACACTGCATTCTTAATCTTTTGCACTCCCACATTCAAAGACAAGAAAGGCTACAGCATTTGCATTCATAAACTATGACTTCAAGTAAGAACCAGTTGGAAGGGTCGAGGGCCTTCCCCCATTCAGTTTCCAGAGCTGAATGAAGCAGGCACTTGATCCTCTGATGCTTTCTTTTAGCTGCAGACAAAAAATGCAAGCATCTTGTGATCAAAATGGTTTGATACACAATATTACCACACTTATTACATGATAATTTATGCAAGGCATAATAAGCTACCATCACTTCACCAAAATCATGTTTGTTGCTAGTTCTTTTTTATATAGTCACCTAACGAAAACTAGTCAGAGTACCTGTTTGATATCAGCAAAAGAGAACCACAAAAGTGTACATCAGAGTAAAACTCCCAGCATTTTTCTGGAAATAAATTTTGTTCCTTCATAAGGGGCTAACAACCCAACCGGTAATTGGATTTTTTCTTCGAACTCTAACATTCTTATTACTTGAACCACTTTGCAAGCGTTTAAGAATAGTATTTGTTATTGTATCAGGAATTAGTCCGTTTTCTTTAAATTTTGCGTACAGATCCACAGCTTCGGCAGTCCTCCCACTCCGCTCAAAGCACTCAAGCAAGATATTGTATGTCACGATGTTTGGGGAACAACCTTCTGCCAGCATCTCATCAAACAATTGACAAGCCATGTCCACTTTATCCGTCTTTCCGAAACACTCAATAAGTGTGCTATAAGTGATAACATCAGGACTCAAGCCTTTTTCTTGCATTTCTCTGAATCTCATGTGTGCTTCGTCTAGATCACCATTCTTCCCAAGACAATTGATTAATGAATTGTAGGACACAATATCTGGTTTGCAATTACTGTTTTCAAGTTCTTCAAATACTCTAACAGCTTCTTCAACTCTTCCCGCCCGCCCAAAACTTGAGATCACAACATTATAAGTAAATATATCTGGAGAAGGCCCATCTTGTTTCATTTTCTCATAAACATCTCTAATGTGGGATATCTTTTTCAATTTGCCAAGAGCAGACAAGATTGTATTATACATGAATGCATCTGTATGTATACCCTTTTCATGCATCTTGGTGAGCAAGTCCAATGCCTCGGCAATTTTCTGAGCACCACACAAGCTCTCTAACATGGACAAATAAGCATCTCTGTCTCCTTTATCATGGAAGTTCCACATATTGCAAAACAGCCTGTGAGCTTCATTTGCATGGCCTATTTTACTCAATGACTTCACAAAGTATGCATAAATTGAGTTTGTCATGTACTTTTTTGATACCTCCACAATCTCATCAAGTTTACCAAGTTGACCTTCTCTGATCAACATATTCAGAATGACACTATATGTAAACTCATTAGGCCGGCAATTTTTTTCTACCATCTTTGAAAATAAAAAGAGAGTCTCCTCCACCATGAGGTTCTTTGCAAGTGCCTGGATTGTAGTATTGTAGGCAATTAGATTTGGTGAACCAATCTTTGATAGCATTTCTTTAAACAAGGCCAGTGATTCATCAGGCTTCCCAATTTTTCCAGTCATTCTTATCATAATTGTATAGGTATATTCATCAGGTTCACAATGCTTCTGCTTCATGTCTTTAAAAATATTGTAAGTTTCGTCAACCTGCAAGACAACTGAATATCAGATAAATTAGAACACTGAAACTCAATTTTATGCCACAGAGAGAGATAGAGAGCATACGAATACAAATGAAAATAGCAAACATTGTTAATGAATGCATAGGACCTCATAATTTCAAGTCTAACAAAAGCTAAATTAATTTTGAAGTCATTCTGCACAGACATTTCCTCTGCATCAAGCCTTGAGCCAAGCCAGAAAGAATACACTTTAAACACTGTTAGGGCCATCCTTGTTACTTAAATCTCATATTCCATACTGTTGTCTGCTGCATGTATCCAAGGATCATATTCTCACAACAAAATCCAGAAAGAATGCCCTTTAAACACTGCTATGTCCACTTTTATTATTTATATCTCATATTCCATACTGTTGCACGTATGCAAGGATCTACAATTATCAGTAATACAAGCTAAGCCTCAACAGACAACATAATCTTAGCTGCGCCTCAACTGCATCTATTTGAATGTCACGGGAACTTACAAATAAGAACAATCAACAGTCTAACAATTTTATTGATTTTCAACTGCATTGAACTATATGAAGCTACAACCAAGTACGTAATGATCTAAAAAAAAGCCAAATTCTCTAATTTTATCTTCTGCAAAAGGCCTTTCAATCATATTGGCCACTCAGTACCACTGAAGACCAAGATTTTTATTTTTATTGTTTTCTTCTTCCAATAAAGCCAGTTTCTTTAAAATGTCTGAATATGCAAAATGCTGTATTTGCAAAAACCAGAAAGAAGGTTCAAGATCATACCTTTTCATCTTTCGCGAGAGCATCAAGAAGCATATTATAGGCGAATATATCCAACTTGTACCCATGCCTAACCATTTTGTTGTAAACTTTAGTAGCCTTTGCAGTATCATTCAGTCTCAAATACGCCTGCAGAAGGCATTTATAAGTATAGCAGTTCAACTTCAGGTCCCATTTTTTAATCAGCATCAAACACCTTTCCAATTGATCAAGTCCTCCATCTTCTTCTCTACCTCCAAAAATGCCAATCAATAAATTGACTGTGGAAATGCTACCGTGTATACCAGACCTCTCCATTTCATCAACAGTCTGACGGATGATGTCCAGTCGGTTAGGGAGTGATGATTTTGAGAGGATAAGGATAATGCGATTGTAGGTGAAGGAGTTGTGGCGGAAATTGGGAATATGCGAGGAGCAAAAATGGAAGAATTTCAGGGCTAAAGTTGGAGATTTGAGAGACTTGAGGACTTCGGAGATTTCAGAAGGTGTGAGGTCAAGTTTTAAGGTATCGAGATATTCGGAGAGCTCGAGGAAGGAGTCTGAAGGAGAGGACTTGGAGGGTGGTGATTGGATGATGATATTGGCAACTTTGCAAATGAGATCACGGCGAGGTAGTGGATAGCCTCGGACGTCTTCGAGATTGGGCCTTACAACTTCCACAGCGAAGGAACGGCCGTTGTCAGTTTCTAGTACTACCCTTCCGCTATATCTGGTGGCGAAACCACGACGATGTTGGCGGTGGCTCCAAATTGTGAGGAGGAGGCGAGGGTACCGGATCCTCATCGTCAACCCTTGACTCCACTTCACCTGCTGTCTGTCTTCAAAAATATTTTCGTGTATTTGTGAACCGTAAGAACGACATGGTTTCCTCTGTTTGAAGGTTTTTCTTAAACTTCAAACTCAAGTTGTGCAAAGTGCCAGTAAAGCCACGGCCTGGCCTGGGGTATGATGAAAACCAATTGGTTTTGACGATTTTGGATTAGGTTTTATCTACTTAATTTTGAGTTTAAATGGGTGGTATTATTTGGAACAAATGACATTAATTTTCTTTTTTTTTTTTTTGTTTTTTTTGTCGTTAGCCAAAGTATTCAAACAGGTCTACCGTGGGGTAGCACACCTGGCAATAATAGGTAAAACTCCCAACTGAGATAACTGCATAGGTGAGAATTCGAACTTTAATCCTTTACTTAAGGAGAGTAAAGTTGCGGACTACTTCAATTGACAACTAATTTATTTTTTTTATTAAATCATATAAAGTGTAAGATTTACTAAAATTATCAAATCATTTTAAAATTAATATTTATCACATCATTTCTAAAATTAACACTTTAATAATTATATTATACATTACATTTATAAAATTTTTAAGAAAATTCGCTCATTTAGTCCCTGAAATATTGCGTTTTCGCCTGTTAAGTCTATATCTTTTTTTTTTTTTTTTACCTATTAGATCTTTATAGTTTTTATAAGCAACCAGTTTGGTCCTTTCGACCAATAATTCAGCTCCAAAACATTGTTTTCAAAGCATCTCTATTGTTAGTATTCTTGAAATTATTGTGTAAGTGTCTTACACAATGTCGATGCTCATATCTAGGCAACAATTGTGGCCTAAATTATTGGTCAGAATGACCAAATTAGTTGCTCGTAAAAACTATGAGGATCTAATAGGCAAAAAAAAGATAAGGACCGAACGAGCGAAAACGTAAATAAGCTAATTTTTCAAATTTTTATTTTAAATAAATTTTTATTTTTTCAAAATAAAATTTATTCAATTTTAAAGATCCATTTCTCTCAAGATAAAATCTAAAAATTTCGGGAGCCGTGGGTACCTACTAATTTAAAACAAATATCTTGGTCAATGTTAAAAATAGTTTTTACATATTCAATTTCTTTTCTCTTTTTTGGTTTTTAGGATTTTTTTTTTTTTTTTGACCTTTATATAATTAAATGTATAATTTATTAAATAAATATAATTAAAGAACTTCTCCTCAACCAAATTTCTTCTTCTAAAACTCTTGATTTGTCAAAAAGTTTAGGAGTTGAATTTTTCCATCTTACTGGCTTGCCAAGAGATGAAAGGGTAACCTTACCTTACTGTTCCTAAATTCGATATATATTTGCATGTGGGGTCTTCTTGCACTATTAGACCTCCCTAGATAGATTAGTCGGAATCGAAAGAATTTTGGATACCATCACCATAATATATATATATATATATATTAAATAAATATAATTAATACTAAATTAAATCATCCACTATTTATAGAAAACATAAGAATCATGCCATGCCCATGAAAGGAAAAAAAAAAAAAAAAAAACAGCGAAGAAATAGATTGTATGTTAGGTAGGAAGACCGGTAGTAGATTGACCATTGACGCAAAACCCAACCATGGTGATGTCACTCGTCGTCTCTAAGATTTGTGTGGATTTGGGACTGCCCAATTCGGGATGAAAAATTTTCCATTTTATTTCAATAACTATTTATGTTTTTTTTTTTTTTTTTTTTTAAAAAAAAAATTCATCTTAAAATTTTAATTACATATAAATTAATTTTTTTATCTATTTTTAATTTGACAATTTGGTCTTTTGATTGAAATTTATCCTATTCAATCACTTCTTAAGTATATAATTGACACATTTATTAAATTTAAATGATATTTTTATTATTTCATATTTAAAAAAAAAAAAAGAATATGAAATAGAATACATTAAATACATGCCTTTTTTCTTTGTGATTCAATTAACCCCCTATCTTTTTTCTTTAGTTAGGATTCAAAGTGGGAAAAACTTAAAGTGATAAAAAAAACTTTTTAAGTTTAATGGGTATATTAATTATATGTTAAAAAGTGATTAAATATTGACCAATTTTAATTAAAATGACAAATTTATAAAATTAAAAATAAATAAGAGATCAATTTGTATAAAATTAAAGTTTTATGATTAATTTAAAATTAAGAATTTTTCATTTAAAATGTTTAACTCCAATCTCAAATTGGACATGTACATAGTAATTATGAATAAAATAAAATCATTTTTAATAAATGATATATATATATATATATAATTTAATAAAATTAATGAATTTAATTCAAATTTTTAATATATTTAATCTTAAATATTTTATTTTAATATTTTGTATTTTTAATAAATTATACTTTAAAAATGGCATAAACAAAGGAAACAAATGATCTAAACCTAATTGTGCTCATGCTTTAATTTCAAGGCGTAGGTGAATTGGAGGATGATTAGTCTGAATGTGGACATAACTTGTAATCATGCTTTTATTTAGGTCAATAATCAAAATCACTAAATTTTGATTTATTTAAAATCTAAAATACAAAAATAAAATGTTTAGGATTAAACGCACAAAAATCTTAAATATTTAAAATTACATCCATTAATTTTAAATAAAATCATTATAATTAAATAGGTTTTTTTTTTTTTTTTTTTTTTTTGAAATTTTGAAGGCTGGTACCACTGAGTTAAGTTTTATTGACTTATAATTCAATAGTTAAGTAGAATAAATAGAGATATAATTAAAAAATAATTTTTTTTTAAAAAAAGAAATTATAATGAATAATTAAATTAGATAAATTTTAAGAGACAAGTAAGAAATATAATTTGAGGGGAAAAAAATAATATTATACATACATTTTTTTTTTATAGCAAATTTTTTTAAAATTTTGAATATAAGGTCAAATACTAAATTCTTTTTTTTACAATTAATTAGGGTGTATTTATTTAAGCTTTCTATTTGAATCGAGTGAAGAATGTTTGTCTCCAATAAATCAGCATATTTGGACACCATTATTTTTGAAAAAAAGTTTGTCCCCCAAAAACACATCTATAAAACACACCTATAAAATGTGTGGGTTCCACCCTATTTAAAAAATATATATTATTAATAAAATCACTCTTATACATATTTTTCAAAATAAATATTCTTTTACACACACAATCATTACACTTATAAAACCTATATATTTAACTCTCACTTTTTTCAACATAAAATTCAATTTAAAAAAAATAGAAGATAATATTTATTATGAATGAATGATAATTTGTCACGAATAAGTTATTTTTTTCTAATACAAAACTTATCCACATACACCCTTATATTTTCATATATTTTAATAATTTTTTTATTCATATAGGATATCACGCATTACTTTTTGGGTGGAGAAAGTATTTATTTACGGCAAGAGACAAATTTCAATGGCCTACAGAGCTGGGTCGGAGGGTCAAAATGCCATAGTGGTGGGGCTGTCCACTGCATGTGACACGAACACATATCGTACCATAAATATTAAATATAAATTTATGTTTGCCAATTCCAGTCACGATACTAAAATGTGAAACTTCTTTTTGCTTCCACCCACGAGAAAGACAGGGAAGGAAGGAAGGTAGGGAGAGAGAGAGACAATTTCAAAACGCAAAAAATTTTTCCAGGAAATTCTAACTAAAAACAATCCACTCATCATATAGGAGCCAATTTTGGGTTTGCCGACTTGATTCCCTCTCTTTTTCCTACTGCTCTTGATTTCTCTTGGCAAGAAATTGCTTGAATCGAAATCGAGAAAAAAAAAAAAAAAAAAAAAGTTTATCGGATTTAGAGGCTGCTGATTGTATTTTCGTGTTAATATTGGGTGTGCAGATTTGTCCTTTGGGAGTGATTATTCTGGGTTTGTTTAGATGGAGGTTATTGAAGGAGACGTTTGCTTGTCAAAACTATTTCCTAGATCGAATTCAAAAATTTTGTCGTTTTTCTGGGAATAGAGGTTGTTGAATGTGTTTTCCAGTTGATTCTGAAAACAGGTTCATAAACTGTCGTTTCTATTGCTTACTTAGGCGATGTAGATGGAGGTTGTTGAAGGAGACGGCATATGGTCCTTCTGTTCTTGTCTTGTAGGACTATTTACGTCTGAGGAGAAGGCTGGTTTTTGGGTATCATGATGAAGGATAAGAAGGATATCGGACCCGTGCTTTTGAAATTTGGTGTGGTTTTGGCTTTCTCTCTCGGTGGGTTCCTCTATTCCATTTTCAGAACCAAAAGAATTAAGCTCTCTGGATCCCCGTCCTCAAACTCACAGCAATCTGCAGGTTAGCTTTCTAACTTCTAAGCGTGAAGTTTTGAATGCCTGCTTTCCAGTTGCTGGATTCTGGCTTGTTTCTACTACTTTTATTATTATTACTTTTTGGTGGTAATTATTATTATTATCATTGTCTTATCTGATTAAAGAGGGACATATTTTCTGATATTCAGAAAACAGAAATCAAGAGGAGGCCGGCGTGGCAAGGACGGATGACGATCATGTCTTGCTCAGCGGATCAAGTTCTGATAATTTTTTCTTAATCGAGCCAGGGAAAGATGTAAGATCGTTGGCATGACTCTTCCCTTTATTTTTATTAATTTTTATTTCTCACTTCTTAGTTCAAGTTTTACAGAATTACGGCTGTGAGTGATAGAAACATCCCACTTTCGAATTTAACCTGCCATAAATTTTCCGATCTACTAAACTGCTAAGTGCACAAGAATTTATTTCCCATATTCTCTTTCTAGTTTATTTGAAGTGTTTGAGGAAATATCTAAGCTGAATATTTTATTGGAATTAGAGGTATGAGCTACTTACTAACTATTCAACAGACCCCCCTCCCCCCCTTTCTTTCCGGAAATAAAAAAGGGGGTACTGTATTATGTGATTCTGGAGTAAAGTGAATATTCTTTTTCTTGTTTGTCTCTTTTGGAATTTTATGGTAGGAGGATAAATGATCCCATTGTTTTTCAGTTTGGTGGACGATATATTTTAAGATTCAGGAATCTGTTAGATAAATGTATTTTCTGCAAATTTATGCCATTAAATTTGTCAAGTTAGTACTTTGATGGTTGTTAAATCTCTTTGAAGTGATTTGCAATCCAATATCTTGTTGCAGGGGGCAACGCCATCAAGAAGCTGTACTGATAATGGTACAATTAGCTTTTCACCTAGTAAGAAATCTAATGGAGATAATGATTTATACCTCTTGCCAGAGTTTGATGATCTTTTAAAGGAATTTGATTTGGCAGCCATAAAGGCTAGCTGTCCTCATATAGATACAGACATGTCTCACCAACTTGCAGAAACAAATGAACATATTGGAAAAGGTGGGCACAGGGAAGAGATTAGGAAGCTGAGGAACATGGTTAAGGTTTTGAAAGAGAGGGAGGGGTCACTTGAGATCCAGTTGTTGGAGTATTATGGTCTTAAAGAGCAGGAAACTGCTGTTATGGAGCTTCAGAACAGAATAAAGTTAAATAACATGGAGGCTAAACTTTTCAATCTCAAGATTGAGTCCTTGCAAGCAGATAAAACGAGACTAGAAGCAGAAGTGGCTAATTATGCGAAAGTTGTGTCAGACCTTGAAGCTGCAAAAGCAAAGATAAAGTTACTCAAGAAGAAACTAAAATCCGAAGCTGAACAGAACAAAGAACACATCTTAGCCCTTAAAGAGAGAGTTGCAGAACTGAAGAAACAAGAGAACAAGGCGTTCTCAATTGACTCAGATGTTCAGTTGAAGCTCCAAAAACTGAAGGATGTAGAGGAGGATGCTCAGGAACTGAGGAAGACTAATCATAGTCTCAGGCTAGAAAATTCTGCATTAGCTGAAAAGTTAGAGCACTTGCAAGACGTTGCTACTTCCCTTTTGGAAGACGACAAACAGGTGGTTTTTTACTCCCAAAATTTTCTTTCCTTGATATTTATGCCTGTGTTAGTCATTAATGCGGTTACAAGTTTATTTTCTGACAGAAAGAAGTATTAAAGGAAGAGAGTCAACGCTTGAGACAGCAAAATGAAGATTTGGCTAGGGAAATTGAGCGACTTCAGGCAGATCGTTGCAGTGATATTGAAGAATTAGTGTATCTAAGGTGGTTAAATGCTTGCTTGCGGTATGAGCTAAGAAATTATCAGCCTGGCCATGGTAAAACAGTTGCCAGGGACCTCAGCAACACGTTGAGCCCCAAATCTGAGGAGAAAGCCAAGAAACTAATACTTGAATATGCACAAAAAGAAGGCACAGGAGAGATGGGGATAAGTATTGCAGATTTTGATTTTGACCAGTGGTCATCTTCTCAAGCTTCTCATCTTACTGACTCTGGTGAATTTGATGATTCTTCGGACAATTCGTCACATAATAAACTGAACACCTCTGGAAAATCGAAAGTGTTCAATAAAATTATGAAAGTACTTCGTGGTAAAGAAAGTAAAGAAAGTCACCATCATAGACGGAGTTCATCTCTGGAGGCCTTTACAGCCAATGAAGATATGGCAGCTAGGAGTTCCAGCGATTCACCAAGGTGCAATCCTAGTGTTTCACTAGGGACAGATTTTGGATCAGATGGACTGAATATTAGATCAAGAACATCTCGGGGTTCATCTGTACCGTGTGTTGATCTCCAAAGATCTGTGTACCATCCAGGATCAAGTGGTAACAAAGGTGAAGACTGCAAAGGTTTGGAAGGTCTCCAAAGACGCAGCAGTTGTGATGTATATAGAACTATTGGTTCTATTTCAGGAAATGGTACTGATTCACTCCAAGAAGATATGAAGAAATCCGAGTTGGTAAAATATGCAGGAGCTCTTAAGGACTCCCGGCAGAAGCCATCAGTTCGTGGGAGAATTGCATCGTTTAGTTCATTTTAGTGTTTCCAGAGAAACAGAAGTTTGATATATATACCTGAAAATTATCCTTCCACAAAATACTTGGATCTTGAAGCAGGGCCCTGCCGTCGTTATAGAGCATCAGGAGTTAAAATTGGCACCTGATGACTTACGAGTTACACAGGTTAGGGTGCTCGATCGGTAACCTTAGTGGGTGTGAGATGTATAGTCACAGTAATCCATACATGTACATGTGCATATACATACATATATATATATATACAAACGCTGTTTGTTTTTACACGGAAATCTTGTTTTAATGCAAACTGCACTGCGTCATTTTCCAGTTTGCTAAAGAATCAGAAAGATTGTTCTTCCTTTTCTGCCTTCAGGTTACGGCTTGGTTTATTACTGATTTATAGCTAGCAGGAAAGCCTTAATTAGGATTCAATGGTGATCATTAAAAATAGTAGTAATATTTTCAATACAGTAAAAGAAAACAGTTGTTGATATATATATTTATAAGAACAGCAAAAGAAGTGAAAAGTATGGTGACAAAATTAAGAACAACAGAGAACTCGTAGAAACCTTAATTGATTTTACTTTCAGAAAATACTAGTAGCAGCTAGCGATTGCAATATTAATGGCATCGATCCATCCTCATCCAATGAGGCTGATTCCCTGAACGATCAAGGCATCTGCAAGTACTTGATTTGCAGCCTGGGATGGATGTACACTGTCCCAGAACACATATTGAGTTGCGTTGCTACAGGTTCCTGGTGACTTTGGGTTGCACAAGAACACGGTTGTCTCCACTGTCCCTGTACCACAACACCCTCTCGCTGCTTCTGTAAAACCTGCAACGCATATCCCTCATAATAATTAATACACATCACAAGACAGAAATACAAAAAATAAAACAAAAACAAGACACCATTGCCATTTATATATATATATTGTAGTCTCGTCTTAATTTAATTTCTCAGTGGTACGTGCCATAGTTCGAAGGAGATTTGATAACGTCGTAGAGGGGCTTGAAAATGTCAAATATAACTATCTTGAGTCCTGGAAGATTTTTCTGGAGCTGGGATGCAGCTGAGTTGATCTTTTTGTTGAATTGTTGGGCATTTGTGTTGATGTTGGAGACGCATCCACTCTGGTGAGCTCCAAACAGTGTTCTTGCTGCCGGAAGGCACCCCAGTGGTGGCAGTGAAGTTACACCAATTTTTCTGGCTCCCAATCCATACAAATTCTGAACAAAATATTTAATATCCATATGATCAAACTTGATTAATGTATTAATTTTTCACGAGACTAAATTAATTAATTACCTCGATAAAGTTCGTAAATATGCCAACAATATACGATCCATACTGATCAGGAGTGTAGGCTTTATTGATCAGAGGATTGACGTAGTAATTTTGCAGGAAATCGCTACTCCCGGCACCCACTATATATAGTGCACCACTGATGATAGACGATGCTTTTTTACTTCCGGCCGCACTTGTTAGCTTAGATATGTATTCCTGGAAATACTGGTACTGTTGTGACAGTGGAATTGCGTGCTGCACCCAATTATCAAACCTACTCTTCAGTCCTCAGTAGTAGTAGTAGCAGTAGTAGTAGCACTACCACTACTACTGATTTTTCACTTATATATATATAGCGTTCAAGATCAAGATGTGGGGGGAGAGAAAGAAAAAAGAAAACAAACAAACAAAGACTTACGTTTAGAAAGGCAGTGTTATCATCATAGCCTGATGCTGCGGAAGCGAAGTTGGCTCCAGAAAGAAGGTTTTGCCCTGATGCCTGTGGGCTAAGGTAAGCAGGTGGATACTTTGTAAATCCCAGAGTGTCAGCTGTACAAGCGGAAATTAAGAAACTAAACCTAGGTCAGCGCACAAGCACTGCCAATGCGACAATCTAAATCCAGGAAAGGCGGTAATAAGGTGGTGGTATAAGAAAGAAATGATTAGCTCGAACTTGCCTGTAATATCAGTGGCTAGTTTGCCATTGCAAAACCTTCCCGTAGGCTGATGATTGATGAAATCCCTCCCATAAGGTGGGTAATCGGCCCTGAAAAGTGTATGAATGTAGTTGTTGTTGCCAACATCCACGGCCGAGTCGCCAAATGTAATGATTGCCGGAACCAGGGATGTAGAATCTTGCGCATCTGCTGTGATTATGATGAAAAATGCCAAAGCTAAAATTGCTCCCAGTTCCCTTAAGCAGACACCCATAATTCTTTTTTGTTCTTTTCAAATTGTTGAGTGCTTAATTAGCTTACTCTGAAATCTGAACACTCAAGACTTTATATTAGAGGGAAAAAAAAAAAAAAAAAAAAACCATAAACGAGGGTGGAAAGAAATTAATTCAATTGTCTGCAATAAAGGAGGAGGATGAAAGTTGAAGTTGCTTTAAATGACGAGCAAAAAAGTAGTTATAATGCATTCAAAGCATTTAGGAAGATAGATGAGTGGAAGACATATTTCAAGTCCTCTCAGTACTACTAGTCCTATATATATATATATATCAGCAACTTAAAAATGTGGGATAGTATTTCCATTGATGGTCAGGCAAGGGTTGTTGAAGTGCCATTATTGAGGGGTTCCTTTTTCTTTCATCATGAGGCGCTACACCCACGGCCAAAAAAAGACAAGTTCATGCATGTGATCCAAGGATTTGTAATTACTTAAACCTGTTCTTTCTAAAACAAATTTAGCCTCGCTATGCGTACCCCTGTTTCAATGCCTGTCAATTAAAGGTCATCGCGCGGGGTAATAAGAAAATTGCAGAACAAACCACCACATATACATTCATATATATATATATATATACATACATATATTATATAGGTATTTATTGCTTGCACCACTATACCACCACCAGTACTAGCTAGTACTACTGCTAGATTGGAGTAAATAGTGCAACTAACGTCAAAGAATGCATGGGGAAGATCTTGAATTGCCTTTTCTGCCAATTTTCATTTAGTCAAACGATCATCCCTGGTTCTTCACCCACAAATTTAACAAAAAAAGTTGGTCAACCATAACTTTCCAATAGGCGGGTGGGGGGTGAACTTAATTTTTGATCATCACTTGGTTTCGAGTTATGCTGATGCATGTGTTCATATCCATGTATATATAAGTTAATTTACTAGTGTTTCGGATTGCAAGAATATATATATATATATATGACACCCATTCTTGTACAGGGAAAATCAGAAACGTCCAAGGTTGGATAGATCTTCCATTAGATATGAATATGAATATTTTCCATTCTTAAAAATGTTGTCCTATAATAAATCACTTCTTTCTTTAATTTCTTGAAATACATGTCCATTTTCTTCATGAGATTGCAGGTTTTCTGTCCTTTATATAAATATATATATATATATATATATGCATGTTGTTCGTGTACATATTAAATTATATAGTCCATGTTGTATGCATGGCCGCTGGCCATAGAACAGCATCAGCATCTGCCACCAGGAACCAGTTTCTGATACTAACAAACTTGTGACTCGTAATCTCTAACGCAAAAATATTTAATCAATTAAATTATATTTTATTATCTCACTTAATTTTTCTTAATGTTTATGACTTTGGTGTGATTGGTCCCTTTTCTTTATTTTTTTATTTAGTAGTTTCCAATGTATAATAAATTAGTACATTTAATCTTTTTTTTTACAAAATTTTTGTTTGAGCAAATAGAATTTTGTAAAAGAAATGACCAAATGTATTAACTTATTACATATTGGGAATCTATTAATAAAAAATAAAAAAATGGACCAATCACACCAATAATCGAAAAATTGAAGAATCCACTAATTTTTCTTTGATTAACATGGAGAGGTTTTCGATATCTTTGATATTTGAACATTATATAAAATTTTTGTGCAATTAAGATTTACAAAGTTAAAAGTGGAAATCAAGAAAAATATCTCGAAATAAGTAGGTTTGGGGGTATTGTCCTAAACCTTTATGAGATCCACGTGAAGCGTCAAATCCATATGTCAGCACATGCATAAAGTATATTTATTTATTTATTATTTTTTTTTTTGGATAATTAGTATATTTATATATATATGGAGAGAGAGAGAGAGAGAGGCCAATCAATGATTTCTTCTCAAATCCGTATATCATTTATTAGTGGTTGAGCTGCAATTTTGAATTATAATAATGGCTCCCATTGCAAAAAAAAAAAAATTCAATTTAATATAAAACATGGCCCAACAATTAAAAACTTCTTAAAAGTATATATAATAATACTTTATTATTATTATTTAATTTTAATTGTTACGTTACAAAATTAAAATAATATTTATTAATTTATTAATATTTATTTAACTAATAATTTATATTAATAATCATTAAAATATTACTTTTTTCGAAATTTCACATTATTTTAAAAAATGTAAAATTATTATATTTTTAAAATGAAGAACAATATATATATATATATATATATTATATTATTTTTTAACAAAATAATCAATGAATATTAATTAGAAATTTTTAATTATAAGAGTATGAGGAAAAAAAAGTAATAATTCTTAAGCCTTTAGGATAATAAATAAAGGAATAAACATGACGAACTGAAAAAAAAAAAAAAAAAAAGTAAAATTTATAAATAGTTAGTCCCTCATGTCATGTCCATACGTGATTAGAAAAAAAAGTTTTTATTTAACAATGAGTAAAAATCTCCGATTTAGTCCTACATTTTTTTTCGTTTCTCCAACTAGGTTCTAAATGTTTAATTTTGCCTTACTTGATATTATATCTTTTTATGTTTCCCCAACTAGGTCATAAATCTTTAATTTTACCTTACTTGTATCATATCTTTTTCCATTTCCTCAACTTCATCCTTCCGATAATTTTTTTTTTTTTTTTTACATTTTCGGTTACTTTTACAATGTATAATTTTATGTGTAAAAATTTGAAATACCTAAAATGCCCCTAAAAAGTTGTACTCAAGAGATTTATACCATGAAAGTTGTCAAAAATATATTAAAAAAAAAAATTAATCGAAATGATAAAATTGGAGAAATGTAAAAAGATATGATATCAAGTAGGGCAAAATAAAAATTTAGGACCTAGTTGGTAAAACGTGAAAAGAAATGGTATTAAGTAAGGCAAAATTAAATATTTAGGATATAGTTAGAGAAACAAAAAAAGATATATGATTAAACTGGAGATTTTTCCTTTACAAATACATAACTAAAATTTATCATAGACCATTAGCAAATTAAAGCTTCTATAAATAGTTGCATAAGAGGAAAAAACACACAAAAAAAAATTGTATTTTTCCCTCTTGTGCAACTATTTGGGGTAGAAAGATGACAAGACTTGATGAAAAGTGTCGGTACATTATTGGACTGTCAATTCATTAGTTAGACTAATTGAAAGGACTTTTAGATTGGACTGACTCCATTTTCAACAGCCCAATTAACTGGATTAGACTATTCTCAACTACGTGTTAGAGCGATTAGAATGAATTGGGACCGGCCCAAGAATGATGGGCTATTAGTTAGGAAACATTCAGGAGCCCAAAGTTATGGGTTGTCTGATGAAGAGAGAAGGTCAGGCCCGTCAAAGAAACATAACGAAAGGTTGATAAATTACAAATTACGCCACAATTGGGGCGTAAAATTTCTTAATATCGAGAATAAGGTGGTAGTTTAGTGGTGTGGTTCTCCTTATTTAGGTATCTTTATCTGGCTTATCAAGTGGAGGATCTGAGTTCTATTCTCACCAGAGACGGCTTTGTTCCGAGTTTCACCTATGTGCTATAGTCTTGAGGGTATACCTCTATAAATCTCTCTCGAATTAGTCTATAAGTATATCGAATTACTCAAAAATATTCTCTAAAACATCAATAAAATTAAAATTTAATATTTTTTATTTTTATATTAAAATATTTTTAATTATTTTTAATATAAGATCTCTTGAGCATCCTCTAAGATATCATCTAATATACTAATAAAAATAAAACATTGTATTTGTTAAATTAACCCCAACTACTAATACTTTTAGCTTTGATTAAGTCAATATTTATAATTTTTTTTTTTTTTTTAAATCGTATTGAAAAATTTATTAAAAAAAAAAAAAATCTCATCACTGCAAATAAGTAAAAATATTTTTGAAATTTTATTTTATTTTTTAAAATTATAAATATTGATTTAACGAAAATTCAAAGTATTAATTTTTTAATATATATTTTTTATTAATATATTAAATAATATTTTAAAAGATGATTTAAGAGATTTTGCAGGAAAACTTATAATTTAGGACGCTCTTCGTTAATATATAGATTTTTTTTAATATAAATTATAATAGTATTAAAAAAAATTACAAAAAAGTGTGAAAGAAGAAGTGTTTTGGTAATTATTTTAACAAAATTATATGTTTTTTTTTTTTTTTTTTTATGAAAATAAGTATTAATATTGACTTTGACGAAAATAGCACTATTTATTTTAGAGTTGATTAAATTAATTATTATCTTATTAAACAATATATTAAAAAATCTCATACCTAAATTAAATTAGAATTACTTCAAACAAATATCACATGCTGAGCTGAGCCCAGTATTATACTTCCAAAGAGCAGGTCACTCTGTCCTCTCCCCTCAGCTCTTTTCTGTTTAAAAAAAAAAAAAAAAAAAAAGAGAAATACAAATACAAATATTTTTATTTGAGTACACGAAAGTACACGAAATTATACTCCATCGACCCCACAAAAAGCAAAACAACAAAATCGGAACAGTGGAAATGGCACACTAGATTTCCTGGTACAAAAACATCATAAATATAAGTAGCAGAATCATATATATGAATGGACTTCATCATCCTATGATGCTGATGCCTTGCATGAGTAAGGCATCGGCAAGAACTTGGTTGGCGGCCTGAGATGGATGTACACCGTCCCAAAACACATAACTAGTTGCATTGCTACAGGTTCCCGGTGATCTTGGATTGCATAAGAATACTGTCGGCTTCATCGTCCCCGTTCTACAACAACCTCTCCCTGCTTCCTTAAAACCTGCAATTAAAATATCCACATCCATCATAATACAGACACAGTTGGAAAACAAAGTAATTTAATTAATAATTAATCAAAAGAGAGCAAGCGAATACGTACCGTAGTTTGAAGGAGATTTGATAATGTCGTAAAGGGCCTTGTAAATGTCAAAGACAACCATCTTGAGGCCTGGAAGATCTTTCTTGAGTTGAAATGCTGCCGCGTTGATCTTTCTGTTGAACTCTTGAGCATTTGCGTTGATGTGGGTGACGCAACCGTCGTGTCTAGAGCGAGTTCCGAACAGAGTTCTTGCTGCCGGAAAACAGCCCAGTGGTGGCAGTGAAGTCACACCTATTCTTCTGCCTCCCGACCCATACAAATTCTGACAAATTAAGTAAACTATATATGTTTAACTTATAATTACCTGTCAAGAAAACTATAGTTTTTTTTTTTTTTTTTTTTTCTTTTACATTCTGTGTCCCCAGAATTTAATTACCTTAATAAACTTTACAAACAACACAACAAGATGAGAAGAATACTGATCAGGAGTACTGTAAACTTTGCTGATATCGGGATTCAGGTAGTAATTTTGCAAGAAATCAGCAGTTCCGGTACCCACCAGATATAGTGCATCGCCGAGGATAAATGAAGCATTTTTTCTGCCAACTACGCTCGACAGCTTAGATATGTATTCCTGGAAGAATTTATACTGTTGTGACAATGGAATAGCATGCTGCACCAAAAGTTATATCAAACTCTTCTTCAGTCCTCAGTAAGAGTAATACTACTGATGATTTTAATAATATACACACACACACATATATATATGTATAGCATTATTAATTATTTCATGAAACACTAAAGAAAGATAGAAAGCTCCCACATTTAGAAGGGCAGTTTTATCATCATAGCCCGATGCTGCGGAAGCAAAGTTGGCTCCATAAAGAAGGTTTTCCTCTGATGCCTGAGGGCTAAGGTAAGCAGGCGGATACTTTGTAAATCCCAAGGTGTCAGCTGTACATGTGGAAAAATAACAAACCAAAGGTCAGCTATATATGGAATACATATATATATATAATTAAGATGAATATTTGTTGGGGTTGCATAATATATATGTATGCATGTGCATGCCTGTAATATCAATGACTAGTTTGCCATTGCAAAACCTTCCTGTGGGCTGATGTTTGATGAAATCCCTCCCATAAGGTGAAAAATTAGCCTTATAAAAGGTGTTCATATGGTTGTTGTTGCCTACATCCATGGCGGAGTCACCAAATGCAATGATTGCTGGAACCAGGGTGGTCGTCATCGTCCTGCCGGGATCTTCAGCATCTGATTCTGATGATGAAGTAATGACGACAAAGCCCAATGCAAAAGCCATTCCCAGAATTGCTGACCATTTCCTAAAGTGGATATTAATGCCGCCCATATTGTTCTTATCTATTTTTACTACTACTACTATTACATGAGAGAAGAAAGCATGTATATATATAGATAGAGAGATAGAGAGTGATCAAGAGACAGACAAACAGACAAAATCCCGAATCTGCATTGATGGAATTTAAATTTTTTGCTTTCAATTGTCTCCAGAAAGTGGTTATAGATGCATTCAAATCATTCAACTCCCTCCATTTTAATTTCTTTACTTGTCTTAATAGAGATATTAGAAGAGTTTTTTTTTTTTTTTTTTTTTTTCCCTTTTTATTTGTTATATTAGAAAAAAAAAAATTAAAAAAAAAAAAAAAACAATCTATTTTAATGTATGTAACAAATAAAATAGAGGTAAAGACAAAGTGCAAGTGTGTGTATATGTATATATATTTGATAGAGTTGGGTAGCAAAGGAGAAAAAGAGAAAGAAGAAAAAGGGTGTGGGGCAGACCAACTAACTCAAATACCTAAAGACACGTGTACTACAAATAGAAATTGTTCTTCTCGAGATTCAAATGATGTATTAAAGTAATGTATCCATCTATCTATAAATAAATAAATATATATATATAAAATCAATTTTATCCACTAAAAGAATTTTTTTTTTTTTTTTTTTTTTTTTTCTTCTAACAAAAGCAAGCATACCTTTCCATATCACCAACAATAAAGAAGTAATAATACTTAGTACCACTACTACTACTATTCTCATCCCCTCCTACCAACACCGCCACTATCACCGCCGTGACCACCATGCTCTGCCGGAGCTAGAACCATAATAAAATGTTCAATCAAGATTGCCAATTAATTAATGTCCTTGCTAAGCTGATCGCTAGGTATTGTTAGTTCTATCTTGACTTTCACTTCAACCCTATATAGATAGGTACAACCTATGTCTCTAAGGTATTTCCATCCATATATATATATATAAATCTGATTTCTATAAAAATTTATTTCTCCATTTATAAGATTTGAATTAAAAAATTTATTAAACAGAAAAAAAAAAAAAAAAAATTTCTTTTTCCCTAGACTAAAGAGATATTTTATATAATATAGTATATATATATATATATACAAGATATATTTGTTTCAGTGAGAAATTGCAGTCGTACGTACAAACACGGGTAGGACACAAAACAGCCTGCAAAAAGGTGTGGTCCATATTACGATTTTTTGAGCAGTAAATACATAAGCTTGTTTAGGAAAGACAAAGGGTATATATCTATAGAAATGCCAGAACCCAAACACAACTTGGTATTACTAACCCCCACTTGATCATTACTGCTCCTCTTCCATTACTGCCTAAACTCATTAATGGGAACCACAGCCTACTTTATGGACCATTTTCAAGCTACTTTTGGAGTTTCAATCACCCACTTGATCCACAAGAAAAAAGGGAAAAAACTTAGTACATCAAATGTCTGGTTAATTCTTCGCTTATAACCCTCATTAATTAGAAGGGAAAAAAAAGACAATCTTGGAGATGAAAAAAGATCAAATAAAGTCAGATAAAGAGGTAATAAAGAAATTGGAAAATTATATATGTATATATATATATATATATATGTATCATGTATATATGTATGTATGTATATGCATGTATTTACAATACATAATAAGTATGGAGACAAATTAAGGAAAAGAAAAAAGAAGGATATATGTACGTACCGTTAGCGAGATCAAGGAGGAAATCAGCAGGATTCATGGGAAAAGATGGTGAGAAACCAATGGAATCAAAGTAAGTCATGGCTTGGTTTGCTTTACCAAAGTACAAACACCTTCCTTCAGACAAGACCAGAACCGAATCAAACATTTGGTAAACTCTACTGGAAGGCTGGTGAACCGAGGTGACAATGGTTTTCCCTTTCTGAGCAAGTGAACCCAACGTAGAAATTAATCTAAAAGCAGCGGTCGAATCCAAGCCGGAAGTCGGTTCATCCAGAACCAGTAAACTGGGGTTTATCAGCATTTCGTGTGCTATGTTAACCCTTTTCCTTTCACCGCCAGACACCCCACGGACGGAGCTGTTCCCCACGATCGTGTTCTCGCATTTCACCAAACCCAGTTCGGAAATAACCGATTCCGCAGCGGAAACCTTCTCTTGCTTGGACAGCGAGTTCGGCAGGCGGAGCAGCGAGCAGAAGACCAGGGTCTCCCGGACGGTTAGGTGCGGGTGCAGCACGTCGTCCTGGGTGACGAACCCGGTTCTTCTAGCGATTTGTTTCGTGGGTTGTTTCCTGTTGTTGGCCAGCACTGTTCCGGTGAGTCGGCCGTGACCACCGTGGTGAAGTCTGCCTGCTAGTGCATTCAAAAGCGTCGATTTACCACTACCGGACGGACCGAGAATGGCTAAGATTTCACCTGGAGATACCATTCCGGTGATGCCATTCAAGATTACTCGTTCTTGAATCACAGCTGGAGTAATATTATTACTTTCAACATCAGGTGATGTGGGACCTGAATTTCTGAAGATCTTTCTCAAGTTGCTTGTTCTTGACTTGTTTGTCTCCATTTTCACCCTATAGCAGACGTCCATGAACTGCTCACAACCCAAACAAATAGGCAAACCTCAAGTCAATACATATATATATAAACTCATAAATTCAAGTCAACCAATAGTACATACTTTCAATTATTGACACCACTTGTTTACTCGCATACTTATATCATCATGGTACGAAGGCCTACTCAACTAGAACCCACCAAGAAAAAATATTTTTGGCAACAAGATTTAAATTCATGTAATATCACTTTCACGTATGATTATGAAAAATTATATAAAAAAAAAAAAAAAAAAAAATTCGAAAAGGATTATACCTTGAGGGTAATTGGATAAGAAGAAGACATAACGGGATGCAAACTTTGAATGCTGCGATCTTGATGAAGAGGAGAGTCTTTGGAATTGGACGGGGGTTCTGAGGTTGAAGTTGAAGTTTCTGCTGCTGCCTCACCAAACACTGGCATTGTTTAAATTTCTGTCACTTTACTCTCAAACCAAATGGTATACACACACACAAAAAAAAAAAAAAAAAAAACGCGACAACGATGTATATGTATATGTGTGTGTGTGCGTGTTTTCAAGAGTAAAGGGAAAAAAAAAAAGTTAGAGAGAGAAAGAGAGATGGAAGAAAAGATATCAAGATGGATGAATGGAACTGAGAGGTGTTACTCGAATAGAACCCCTATTTATGTGATTTTTGGGAACCCCAAACCCAGGCCCCAACCCCCAGCCCCCACCCCCCACACCAACCCAACGCACCCCATCACACAACAACAGTGTTATCTTGTACGTGGCATATTATAACATGGGACAGATCAGTTGCTTCTGCTCCCAAAATAAGGAAAAAAAAAGAAGGGGTGGAAAGCAATTTTTAGGCTGATGGAAACTTCCCATTCAGCGCCGTTTCATCTCCAGCTTCAAAGTAGTAATAGTAGTAGTAGTAGTATCTTTACTTTTTCTTTTCTTTTTTCTTTTTTCTTTTTTTTTTTTTTTAAAAAAGGTATTATTATTAATTTTTTCTTTTTAGCTTTGCATTGTTTCTTTTGATCAAGGGAGCCAACAGTAATAACAAAACAACGCATATGCATACAGATCATGAAGGTAACAGAAAACACCCATATTTAGAGACATGAGCATGAGTGCAATGTAAGAATCATATCTGTGATGAGGTCTTTTCTCCGAGCAATAGTTAAATTTTGTAGATTCAATTTTGATTGAATCTGAATTAATTAAAGTAGTAGTTTTGGATATTACATAATTTAATTAAAGGAAAAAAAGAAATACGAGTCGGCAATAACAATAATAACTATACACAATTCAATCATCCCGGCGTTTATTTATAAAATTTCAGATCAAACACATGTATAATTCTTTAGTGTTATTTGTAGTCATTTTTTTTAACTAATTCGAATTTAATT
>JAXGGT010000116.1:857964-878390 GCA_035583425.1 Marsdenia floribunda | reverse complement strand
TTTTAGAAACTCAAAAGACATGGGAGTTGAGAGAAGTTCAATGGACATTCATTCAAATAATTGTGGGATTATAACAATAATAATTTTAATTTTTTTATAATATATATTTACTTTAATATTTTTTAATAAAATTTAAATACAGTTTTACTTTTAACTTTTAAAAAATAATTGTCAAAATGGGGTAAATATTTTGGACGGTTGGCATTTCCCGTGAAATCCTTCTTCCCCGACAAACGAAAAAAAATAACTGGAGGTTTGTGATTATCCTCGTGGTTGTGGATAAGTTTTTTTAAGTGAGTGGGACCCATTGGTGACTCAGTATTGCGTTGGATCTTAAAAGTCTCTTTAGTTTAGTGGGTCCCACTTAGGTGGAGTCCAGACAAAGGGCTGCGACTCTACTGTTTATTGTCGTATTCGGCAGTTGGTTGAGAAATGATACATTTAAATAATTAGTGAACAAAAATTATCCAATTTCTTTATATTTAATATTTATTAAATAAATAAATTTAATTAATTTTATTTAAAATTCAATTATTATTTAAATATTTTCATTAAATTATTATATTTATTAATATTTTATTATTTTTAATTTATATTTCTTTTTAAATATAATTTGTATTAAAGCTTAAATTATAATTTAAATTAACTTAAAGCGAGTATAATTTTATTATAGAAAAAATATTTTAATAAATTCAAATTAAATTTATTTAAAGAATATTTGAATAATTAGTTACATAAGTTTAAATATTACATAATCAATTAGATTTAATTAAAATAATATTTAAAAATTATCCATATTAAATTTAAACATTTAAGTGTTGGATACAATTGGATTACAATTGTATGGGGCACCCGACCTCCTTTGGTCCGACTTGATGATCTAACTCAAGGCTGTTATTTATTTATTTATTTAACAAGGTGGGGTAGGGGCCCTAAAACTCGAGTCTTAATTAGATTTTTAGGAGATCAGGTTGGATCAATTAGAGAAAAGATATTTGACGTAATGATTTGAAATTAACAATAGACGATTAAAAGATGATACATTACAAAAAGTAAGAACTAAAACGATTTATTTTTCTCAAAGAAAATATATGTTTGGACAGCATATATACTTATTTTAATATTTTAATGGAAGTGAATCGATGAGACTTTTATAAGAAATGTTGGGTTTTATTATGAGATTTCTTAGAATTCTTTTTATTTGATATTAGAGTTTTTACTCGAATAAGAAGGGTTTTTTTTCACCCAAAAATTCATCTCCCCCTGATGTTTTGTAATATCAATTATAAAATTTAAAAATTTAAAGTTGTATTTGGAATGTTAAAAGATAGAGATTTATATAAAAAGATTAGTGGTGTGTTTCTCTTTGGGTGCGAAGAATATTAAAAATTACAATTAAAAAATACATTTTTAACTGAAGAATATTAAGATTTCATAATTTTATTTATTTTGTTATAATATTGTCATTATTTTAAATACTATATAAAATAATTATAGTTAATTTTTTTTTAATATTTTAATCTTAAATTAAAATTTTATGAATGTATAAATTATAAAATATTTAAATTACGACTCAATTCAAAATAAGTAATATAAAAATTATTTTATTATTATTTTATTTAATCTAATAAATTGTTTCAATTATGTTATTTATCTTTAATTATAATTCTTTTTCTAATTGTAAATATATTTGTATATATATATCTAATATGCATTTATATTAATTATTAAATTAATATTATAAAATAATTGAATCCTACAACAATTTAGTAATTATATGAGAAATTTTATATAAATTTATAAAAAAAATTAGAAAAAATTAATCCAAATGAGAACGTGTATTGAATATATTAAAATTGAAATAAATAAATAAATGCATGTCTTTAAAGTTTTCTTTTTCTTTTTTTTATTTTTTTTTTTTTTTTTTTGAAATTTGAAGTATTTTTACCTCTATTGTGTCTCGAACTCATGATCTCTCGGATCATAAGTGGGACTGCTACCAATTGAGCTACACCTTTTTAACCACATCTCTAAAGTTAATAAACAAACTATTCACAATCAATTATAATATAAACAATTAATTTAAATAAATTTTTAACTTTTTTTTTTTTTTTTGGAAAATTTGAGGACTTTTTCCTTTGATATGTCTTAAGCTCATGACCTCTTAGATCATAAGTGAGACTGCTTACAACTGAGCTAAGCTTTCTTGATAAATTTTTAACTCTTTTAAAAAATTTTGAATAAATTATTTAAAAAAAAAAAAAAAAAAGAAGAAGAAAAAATTAAGATGGATGAGAAATAAATATATAAGGCTTTAAAAAAATTTAAAAAATAATATTTTATTTATGATTAAAAAATAATATTTTAAAAATTATAAATAAAAGAATAAAAATTAATTAAAATCATAAATTTAAATATTATATAAAAGGTTGAAAAAAAAAAAAAAAACCAAAACAAATAAACCTAAAATTTAAATCCTATTTACATTAGAGTCATTAAAGGAAAAAAAAAAAAAAAAAAAGTTATAGAAGAACTACTTGTAATATTTTATATATAAGATATATTAGTTATATCCTGTGAATATGTTTCATTTTTTTTTTTAATTTTGAAAAATTAATTTCTAATATGTATGAGAGATAAAAAATATAATTTATTTGATAATAATTTTAGAAGTTTTGAGTTCCAGATATATCAAAACTAAAAATATCTTGAAAATTAAAATATATATATATATATCACAAATTATCTAACTATAATATATCTTAAATTCAAGTAAAAGTTTTTAAATTATGTACTAAGTAAATACAACTTAAATGAATAAGATTCTAAAAAATATGATTATTTTTAATTTATATATATATATATATATATATGTATTATGGCTTATTTGTCCATTCACGCAACTTTCAGGGTTTGTTCCGTGGGCAGTTACGTGCTGTAATAAGAAGATAGAGCACGCATGATGAACACGTGTACTCCTTAGATGAAATGTTCTTCAGTATTTATAAGAGAAAAAAAATTAATAATAATAATATTATGAGGCTGTCACCAGCTGCTCTTGCGTTTTGCACAACGTCACAGGGCGTTTTTGGACCGTCCACGCTGAAGACCAGAAATTGACACGTCACTTTAGACCGTACATTCACCTGCCAGCTGTTCTGAATCTAAATCTCAATGGATATTTCACATATATGTTAATGCTTTTGTTTGTCCCAGTCACACCAGATTTTTATTTTTATTTTCCTCCATTGACGTTACTTCATCTGTCACAGGATGCTTTTTCCTTGGTTTGGGATACGTTACTTCCAATATGCTGATGCCAGATCTCTTTTTTCCAGCAAATCTAAATTGATTCAGGACTGAAACTTTAATTGCTCGTACAGAGAAAATAATAATTTTTTACAGACCATCACTGTCCTAAAACTTCATTCTCTTTGATGGGCCTTGATCAACGATAGGATCTCCAGAACTTTGCTGGGGCTCTACTTGTGGGTTTTCGGAATCTTTCTCCCCTTCCGCAGCTGAAGTTGGGGTATAGCCTTCAGGAAAGGGTGGTGGTGGAGGTGCTGGCGGAAGCTGCAAAAGAAAGAAAAAAAGGGGTTTTAGAATAACCACCACTTTTCAGACTAAATGGCTTCTGCAAGAAATGTTAAAACATAACAGCTTGACCTAATGAATGAATGAACATACAGGTTCCTCAAAATCAAGACAAGGAGGATGAAGAAATCTAATAAGAGCAATGGGTATCATATTCATATGCCCTCCTCCCTCCCAAGAGAAATCAATGTTGGTCCATTAAAATTGTGATGAAAACTTTTGAGTGGTGAATTCCTAAACATTAATTCTCAAAATGATTCTTCTATTTCAAACCAAATTCTCCACAATGTGAGGGATTCTAGACAACAACAATCAAATGAATGCGAAATTACCTTCCGTTGCATTGATGCAAGAATGTGATCCACTCTCTTAATCTCTTTCAAGTCAATGTTCTCTTTTGCAGCCTTCAGCTCAGATGCTGCACTATCATTTTCTGTATCAACTGCATCAAATTAAAAATGACCTGAATCAGAGTATAGAACAATACAAACAAACAGATCATTGTACTTCGGTCCCCAAACCTAATTCCTTCCCAATCAATGATGGACTTGCAGCTTAAGTCAACCATTTGAGTATAAAATTTTAAAAAGTGCATAAAGTAAAAAGTACAAATCTTCAAGCAAGCAGGAAGATTGAAAATGAGAAATGGAACTCACAAGCCTAAGTTTTCTTGGTTGGCTTTGAGGCCGCCAAGCAAAGGTAAAATAAGCATTTTCTATACGGTGCTCAACTAGTTATCCCAGGAAAAATATAGTGTCATGGCGAGATACATTAGGCCCAGAGGACTCAAGATTCACAAATGCCCATGGAATTATACTGCATCACTTATGCTTCCCATCACAAGCAAAATCCACAAGATTCCAGATACAGTCTTAATGCCAAACAAAAAGTACAGAGAGGAATTACACAATACCGTATCCAATCTTTTCCAGTTTTGAGGCAGCAGTATTAAAAGCTTTTGATATGTGGTACAATGCCCGCCCCTGTGAAATGAAGGTAAGGAATTTGTCATGAACTGATAATACATGTCAACATTTCAAAAAGAAATATATTTTAGAGGTTAAAATACAAGATGAGAGTAACCAAACATCTCCAACAAGCCATGTCAATTACTACCTTTGCTCCAAAAAAAATCATGTCAATCTAAAACATGACAGTGGAATTTGAGGGATGACTTCAGTTTTCCCCTAAGTAGCACTCATAAAGTTATGATAAAGATCAAGAATGCCTTCTTTATAACAGATCATAGCATCAAACACATTACATATTTTCTCTCCAGTTATTCATATGCTTTAGTTTAGAAAGACAGGTATTAGATGAAAAACACAATACAAAAATTTCTTGGAAGGTATTCAACCTTCAACCTTCCCAAGACCCAGTGCCCTTAAAAAATCCACTTCTACAACCACTGGGAAAGGAACTTCCACATGTTGAGTATATAGAGAGTAAAAAGTATTTGAACCCTCTTAAACTAGGAATCATCTCAAAACATGTACAACCCACAACGTGCTAGTTCAAAGTTATACTCAAGAAGTCTGAGATGAAGAGAATCAGAGATGAACGGAAATATATTATACGAATGCTTTGGATATAGGAGAATATATTAACCGAATGATAGTTCACACGGTAAGAAGACCAAAACTGAAGATTAAGCAGTTCAATATTTTATCTCTGTACTTCCCAAAATATACCAACCTTCAAGCTCGATTATTTTCAAGATGATCACATGCATGTTAAGGTCAGAGAAGTTATAGTTCATCAACTACTACTTATAGACCTTAAAGTGGTTGGAGAGGTGAATATGTGTTCCATCTCACCAATTTTATATGATTCAGTCTATGCACATATGAGCATAAATAAGAATAAGACAAAGTTAAGAAAGCCATCTCAAGGAATTATTCAGAAGCTAACAGAACCAATCATGATCACTTTTCTAATTATGGGACATCAGTGTGTGTTTATCTGTTTTAACTAGGAAAATATATAAACTGAACAGAATCAAAGGTTACAAAGAGAAATAGAACTTCAGAAGAAATACTAACTAGTCGAGCAGCAAAGACATTACAAAGCTGGGGAGCTTGGTATATTGAACCATCCAAGATGTAGTATGTGAGCATCGGTGTCACTTTCTCAGGACCATCCCTCTTTTGCTTGCGTATGACGAAAAGATGAGGCTCCATAACCTCACTCAAGGCATACTCCGGTCCAGTCATTTTCCTGAACAGAGAACAAACACATGATCATCACTGGGATTCCCATTCTATAGCAGAACCAGAGGGATTCACAACATTTCTCATGCTAATTTCCCTTAAGCGTTCGTTTTTCTTAACTAAAAGCGCGAGACCGACTTGTCGATCACAGAAACATAGACATGTAAATGCAAAGCTATTGTTTGGCAGATGATAATATTTTATTTGGAGGAGTGCAATTCTAGTATAACAGAAAAAGGAAATCACTGACGAGAAATTAAAAGGGAAGCAAAGGAAGAATTAGCACTGCTGATCAAAACAGCGAAATCCACCATGTTATATTTCACAACTAAGTTCACCTAGCCACCAAAGCCCAAAGACAATGAGCTCAGGGAAGAAAAGTGTCTAATTCATCCAAGTAACCAACGATTTTAAAAAAGATTCAATCTTTTCCCCGACCCGATTAATGCCGTATTCAAATTTAAGATGAAAATTACGAATGCAAGAGTGTTTCTTGGAACCAGTGAGACAGAGCTACATACGACAGCTGAGAATTATCGAGGGGATGGACGGAACGCATTCGAAGTTGTTCATTGTTGCAGGTCCAGTCATAGAATGGGGAGAGAGCGAAGTAATCGAACACCAAGTTACGATCCAGTGGGTATGTGTTCAGCCATAACTGGTCCCTGAAACAAATTCCTGTCATGTCTGTCCCCGGCGGTGCCGGAGCAACCATAGCCGCAGCCGCCAATCCCCCATCTATGTTCGGATTACCAACAACCGCTCCCGGCGTCGCCGCCATCTTTCCCCAGTTCTCGCTACTCTCTCTCAACTGACAGCTGCCCCAGTTTTCTTTCGGACTATTCGTCGGGGCCGAACCGAATTATTCCGTCAAAGAACGCATTCACACACACCTCCTCCTCCAGTGGGTATGTCTTCTCCTTAGTCAGTGTGGGCCAAACTATTAGGCAACGAATCCACAGAGCTTGGGCCGTTTCTTGGACATATAGCTACAGCCAATAAAAGGTTAAGAAGAGTGAAAAATGTGACAGCCTAGTGCCCCTTGCTTAGTGTCTTTTCACTATAGCCTCGTTGAAGGATTTGAGTTTAATTTTTATTGAGAATGGTTTTAAACTGAATTTTAGCTATTTGATGTAATTTTGGGGCTTATCCCTATAGATTCTTTCCAAATTAATTGATAAGAATATTGGATTAAAAAAATAATAATAATAAAGAGTGAAAAAGCATAAGGGTGCATTTGGATTCAATTCTTTTTATTACAAAATTGGAGATTTTTTTTTTTTTGAAAAATAAAATAATTTTGTTTTATTTAATTAAATTTTAGAAGATTTTTTTTTTATTATTATTTTTTTAATCTTGAACCCACATAAGCATAAGTTAAAAATAAAACATATAATTTTATGACACATCAGAATTTTATGACGAGCACAGACACAGACACAGACACAGATATATATATGTATATATATATATATATAGAGAGAGAGAGAGAGAGAGTTGAGGCAGGTTCGCCACATCCCCATTCGCCCTCTCGTTTTGGACCCTTCTTTCCCGGAAACTCCTTACCCACATAGCCTCTAAACCAGAGAGTTTTCCTCGGCAAACAAAACTTTGATCGATAATATTCATCAAAGCTGCAATAATATTTCTACCAATTACCTAATAATATTCCCCGGTGAGATTTTTTCTTTTCCGTTTCCAAATTCATTTCTCCAAACCATTTTTGTTAATTTGTCGCTAAGAGCATATATATATATACGTACATTCTGATCGCCATATTTTTTGATCAGCTTGCGCGTTCTTGATATATATATATATGTATGGGACCGGTGTAAGTGATCATCGGGAAGTTTTTTCTTTTTGTCTGAGGTAATAATTATCTTCATGACTGACTAGTTTTATATATAATTCATGCAGTATATAACCTGAGAATGCATGATTCATGTGGGATGATATGCAAATGTAGGAAAAAATGAATTGAATGAATGATTTGATGCAGCATTCTTTGGAGATTGGCTTTCTTTTCTTCATTTTTTTGTGGATGCTCTGAAAAAGATTTTTATGTATTGAGAAGGTGGTGGAAAATTAAATTATATTAATTAAATGGCTTACCGGGTCCCCACGAGGTCTCAGTCAATTTCTTCTTCTTCTTCTTCCACGTCCCAACCTAATCATCCTCCAGTCTCGTCTCAGCAATTAACAGCGGAAGATCCTAAAAATGCTCAGAGCTGCGTTACGTGCATCTACCAGACTCATATTGGGGGATATTGGCGTAACGCCACGGTTTTGTGGACCAAGAATCTGATGAATCATTCCTTGATCATATCCATTGATAGCGTAGCCAGTAGCCACCATCATCACAGTCAGACTTGCAAGATTGACCTTAAACCTTGGCATTTTTGGGCCAAGAAAGGGTGCAAAAGTTTTGCGGTTGACGGAAACCATCTAGATGTCTACTGGGATTTGCGATCGGCGAAATTTGTAGGGGGAGGTCCAGAGCCATGTACCGATTATTATGTAGCTCTAGTTTCAGAGGAAGAGGTGGTGTTACTGTTAGGGGATTACAAGAAAAAGGCATATAAAAGAACGAAATCAAGACCCGCCCTGGTTGATGCGGTGTTGTTTTTCAAGAAAGAGCATGTCTTTGGTAAGAAATCGTTTTCCACCAGAGCCAAGTTCGATCAGAGGAAGAAAGATCACGACATAGTTGTGGAGAGCTTGACTTCGGGGCCTAGAGAACCCGAAATGTGGATCAGCATTGATGGGATCGTATTAATCCACGTCAAGAACTTGCAGTGGAAATTCAGGGGTAACGAGACCGTACTAGTGAACAAGCAACCTGTACAAGTGTTCTGGGACGTGCATGCATGGTTATTCTGCAGTCCTCCAGGCTCAAGCCACGGTTTGTTCATCTTCAAACCGGGTGCACCTGATGATGAGAGTGACAAGGACGAAGCTGGAAGTGCTTGTACCGGCGGCAGCTTCAGTGATTGCAGTGAGGACACCCGCTATTACTCCACCGTTAGCCATTCAAAAGCCTCATCCTTCTGCCTCTTCCTCTACGCTTGGAAGATCGAGTGATGAACCAACGGGAGCATATATAAAGCATTGCTCCGGTGTCACACCGGAGGCTCAATTTACCAAACAAAATTGCACCGGTGGTTGAAGAACAAGAACAGCAACTCCTTTCGATCGATATAGGATTATTAAAAGTAAGTTCGACGGACTCAAACGAACCCTAGCAAACTTCCTTATATATATAGATGGTTTAAGAGTATGTAGCTTAATTCTCCATTTTAGAGAAATCAAACTTCATTTTTGTTTCACACACTACACTATACTATATTTCATTGTATCTGTTTATCATCGTCATATTCTTCTTTTAGCTCTCTCTCCCTCAAATAATAGAAAAAGTTGAGAACTAGCTCAGTGGTGTGACTCATTTTGTTTAGTTGCATCCATCTGGCTTATCAAGTGGAGTACTTAGGTTGAATTTTCATAAGGGACGATCTTATACCGAATTTTAGCCACATATTGTCATCCCTTCTCAAGAATACTGATTTACTAAAAATAAAATAATAGAAAAAGTTCGAGAAAAAAATTATGATCCATTGAATATGATTATTAGTTGGGCCATTGGGGCTGTCTCTTTTTACCTAGTAGTTGCTTCATGCCTGATATTTGGGCCTCGGCCCTCTTCAATTCATTAACAGATGCTACTTGCTTTTTAACAAATTTTCAAAAAAATGGTTTATTTGAGACAAATTTTCATTTAAAATGAATATCGCCTGTAATTTTTTTTTTTAAATGAATTTTATGTTGAAAAAAGTGGAAGTTAAATATATAGATTTTATAAGTATAATGATAATGTGTGTAAAAGAATGTTTGTTTTGGGAAAAGTGTATAAAGGTGATTTTGTTAATAATATATATTTTTTAAATAAGGTGAAGTCCACAAATTTTATAGGTATGTTTTTTGGGACAAATTTTAATTGGGAAAAAAAAAAAAACCTTGTCCAAATATACTAGGTATTAGGAGACAAACATTCTTCACTCAACTCTAATATAACATAAATCCAAATATAGTCTAAGATTTTGAATTTGAACTTTATAAATGAAAAAATGGCTATTAAAGAGAGTTTTTTCCGAAAAGAGGTTTGACAACACTTAATTCTAGATTAGTCAGAGCTCAAAGTGGTTGCCAAATATAGGAAGGTTAAACCACAAAAAAAAAAAAAAAAAAAAAAAAAAAAAACCTAGCAACAACATTTTGTCTAAGTGAAAGAAGTTTGGTTTATCATAAATAAGGTTTCAAATTTAAACATTGTACATGGAAAAATAAATAGCTCAATTTTAAATTAGTAGAATATTTTAATCATAAGTAAGACTACTTAATTAATTAAGTTAGACTTGGTTGCTTAAAAAATAAAGTAATTATATATATATATATATATATATATATTTATTTAAATAGATGGAACAAAAATATAATTAATTAATCAATCATCAACAAAAACTATATTATAAATATATATTTAACTTTTTTTTTTTTTTTTTTTGAGATCGAAGCACAATCTTCCAAAACTATGAGTTAGGAAAAGATCGGTTTGGTCTTGCAATTTGATTTTTGAAGGTAAGCAAACGCTGGACAAGGGAAAAATGGGGAGGTAAGGACCAGCCAGCCAACCAGCCAACCAGCCAGCCAATCTGTTGAAAAATATACATTAAATTATACAGATGGACCTGAGCAATCCAATAATTTTGTATAAAGATGTTGGTTTTTGCAATCTTGGACACAATATATATATATATATATGATATGGCAAGTTGAGGATAGTAAAGAAGAAGATCAAGTTGGTTGGCCCCTTTACTAGGACCGCCAAGATGATGCCAAATCCAGAGATGGCACAAGTAGTATATATCTATCTATATATATATATGTGGTAAGATCATGCATCCTATTTCAACCCAAAAAAAAAAAAGACATACCATAATATCATAAAATTCATATCTGTCCGAAAGAAGTCAAAATTAATCGTGTGAAAGCCAACTATTGGAGATTGTGATTTGTTTTGCCAATATATATATATATATATTGACACGCTATATTATTCATGATTTCTTCATTATTACATAAACTCTTGAACATGTTAACGAATGAATGTACACAGATTCAACTTGAAGATAGAAAAAGAAAGAAATCAAGCATCCTCCGGAGATTTCTGGTTTCTTTCACAACTGAAAATTTCCTATTTTTAGTAAGCAATCTTAACTGCATCTGCATACATTGATCTTGTAATATTCAACCAAGACTAATCTCTCAAATTTCAATCCCTTGCAACACAAGTCAAATAAAACTTTTTTTTTTTTTTTTTTCCTTGTAGTATTGGTATTAATTAGTAGTCACCCTCCCGAGTCCCTACCAATATGAAGTTGAGTCAAGTGGATGTTTTCGAGGAACAAGCTCTTTCTATATATATATAATTACATTTGGGTGTTTTTATTTCAGCTGCTTGAATTTCTCCATGCCTTACCAATAAGAGTTCAGATATTTGTGCAGTTTATACAAAATTAATTAATGATATACAGTAGTAGTACGAAGGTCTATAGAATAATTACATAGATCATGCTAGAAGCACTGATTAGGTTTAATTAAAACAGGGTGCCCTAGGAGGAGAATTATTAGTAGTAGTATATATTATAACATGTGCTCAGCAATAAGAAGGTGGGTTCTGCAGGTTGAATATATCAAGGGGCACGCTTTGGATTGAATCTAGGAGACAGCAAACACTGACTAGGATTCACAAGTATTAAGAAGAGAGAATGTTTCTTTTGCTTTGATTAACGCGAAAATTGTTTGTCTGAAAAATTTGGAATAAAAAGATGAAATGCAAATACACACACCATCGAAGATCTTCGAGATAAGTGATCATGATGAACTTTTAAGTACTAATCAAGTAAAAAAATTTAATACTTTTGCAGATTTCTTGATCTTAATCATAAGTGTCATAATTACTGTGACTTGTGGATCCATCACGAGTGAAATGATGATCATTATTAGCTGAAGGGCACTTTGGGTTTGCCTTTTATTTTTTTTGCGTTCTTGAAGGGTGGGTTTCATAATGACAGTAATGATGATCAAACACTTCATCAAAAAGATGCTACTTTTAAGCAATTTTGATTGATCCAGAGACAAAGCAATCATGACGAGATCAGATAAAACTACAAATTATATATGAACTTTAGGATTTCAGTCATCATGATTTAATGATGATTTATGTGTAAATCAAAAAACAGAAATCAAATAAGAAATTAGAAGAAAAAGGATCATAGGTTTGTCACATAAGGGGAAAAAAATATCATGCCTTTTTTTTTTTTTGTCATATATAATATATAAATTCTTGGTAAACATTTTGTGGGGTTAGGTTGAAGAAAAATTATATATTTCTTTCAAATTTTGGGTTGGTAAATAAATGATGAGTTAGGGTACTGCAGTGGAAAACAGGATTGCATAGGAAATGAGTGGTTGAATGGCATTGAAGGGAAAGGCACGTTTGTGGCTGGAGATGCTGCTAGCTGATCACCACGCTTTTGGTGCCCCAAGGCTTCTAAAGCTTTAACTTGTGACCTCAGGAACTTGAGATAATTTGCAGCTTCATCTAGCATGGATGCCGTGTCCATCTTGCTACCACCGGGGACTAGTCTCTGCAAAACCCTAATTCTCTCGCTTATCCTCTCCCTTCTTTGTCTTGCTGCCACCGTTTGAGGGTCGCTTGATATTCTCACGTTCTTCCTCTTGGGCTTCTCCACCTCCTCGGTCCCAAAATTTACTGGCCTGAATGCCGCTGCTCGGTAAATCATCTCCTTCATTTGTGCAATGGCCTCTGAATCGGGTTCTCCAGCGGCGCCACCAGCTGATGATACCGATACGGATACCGAGGATGGACTTGGCTGCAGCTGGAAATTGATATTTGACGAACTGGGGCGCTTGTCCGACGATCTGTGCCTTTTGGGTTTTGGAAGATTTTCTGAAATGAGCTGGAATCCATCTTCTACTGTAGAACTATCTGACTGGATAAGATCAAGATATTGATAATTCAGACCTGCAGCTGCAGGTTTCACTAGGGTTTCTGTAGTAGTAGTAGTAGTAGCGTCTGAAAATCTGGTTTGATTGGCATATTGTTGCGATGAAGTTTGAGAGACTGCAGTACTCTCCTTTGCGTTATTGGAGGTATCATCGCAGCCAGAATATTCTCCAGAAGAAACAACAGCATTCCACAAGGTCTTGCAGTTTTCAGAGAAGATCATGGAAATCCCATCATCTTCAATCGAGGTGTCCGTGTTGCTGTTAGTTGCCGATAGCAGACACTCCAGAGATTCCATTGACCTGCTGCAGCTTCTTCCTCCTCCTGTGCCATTATCAATACCATACCCATGAGCGATTACTGGTTCATTGATCAATTGGCTGGAGATGACGAAGTGGTCAGTACTTCTGGTTAACGTTGGAGAACGCATTTGATCATCATCAGCTTCCAATTTACTATTTAAGATTTGCTCCTGCTTCCAGCTGTTAGAGGTAACGTGACGATGATGTGTACTCTGATCCATTAATGCAGGGCCAACGAAATGCTGTTGGAACAAGTGGGTTACCACTAATCTATCAGAATCTGAACTACCGTGGTGGTGGGATTGGGATATTGGATCGTCATCCGTTTTCTGAAGGTGTTGTTGAATTGAACCGAGAATATCCTCACCCTCAGAGATGCTGCCAATAATTTTGTTGTTGCCGTGATGATGGAGTGCAAAGCAATTGGAATCCGAATCCGTAGAACCCCAGGCCGCCATGAATAAACTGCTGCTGGGCTTCAGCTGGACTTGGTGCTGCGAATAGTTCTGCAATGAAACTGAAGTATCGGAAGCAACTTGTGATGAACCTACAGTAGCCCACTCCAAGCAATCATCCATTGAACTCGGTCGATCGTACATATGACAAGACGGATGGCTCTTTCAAAATAACCTCACAGTCACAGGCGCGAGCTGTGAATAGTCACAAATTAATTCCATCCATATTTAATTACAACAAATATATATATATATATATATATATATATATATATATATTGTACCAGCAATCTAGCTAACATGTACTATTTTTTTTTTTTTTTCTTTACGATTGTTTGGAAGTATTCCAAAAGAACTGAATCAATTGAAAGCGTACCGACGGAGTGCAGATCCAAGAATTTGAACATGCAGTGTTGCACCCGATTATTAGCAGAACGACAGAGCTGTACAATTTGATTCCAAGAAACAAGTACGAGGGTTCCACTCGATCAGGTACACCACCTTCAATTCATATATATATATATATATATAAATCTTGAACCTGTGATCATCATCAATCCAAGGTTATATAATTTATTTATAGCTCCATCCATTCATATATATATATATAAAAGGGGGTTTCTGTTTATGCTAACTAAACTGTAATAACGTGAAGACAAGAAAACAAGAAGCAAGCCAACGGATACTTACAGCTGAATGAAAGAATTTGTTTATGTCTGGAGCGAGCTGATGCTATGGAGGGGATGATATTCTTGGTTGATTGAAACTATAATTGTAGCCGGGGGACGTGGTTATATATATATATATATAGAAATAATGTCGGAAATACTAGGATTATAATAATGCACCAAAAAAAATAAAAATAAAAAAGAGCTTGTACAAGTAAATTAAATATGAAAAAAGAATAAATTTGTTAAATAATGTATAGTTTTCACAGTTGATAGGGGATATATATTATATATTTTATATATATATATATATAATGGTCTTGGAAAAGATAAGCTTTTGGTCAGTTAGGTGGGGTTGTAAGACTTATTTTTATTTGCAGATGGGGAACATGAGATTTCAGACAAAGAAATTTTGATTCTTGATTCACCTATTATTTTAACCTTTTATCTATATAATATTTATTTCTTTGTACACAATAAATTTTACTGAATTTCTTTAATTTGGATCAAACGGGTTTTTTTCTTTTTTTTTTTTTCTTATATATATATATATAAAGTGTGTTTCTCTCTGACTTTCTTTTGGCTTTTGGTTTGTTGTTCATTCTGCTACATGCGCGCGAGCACTGTAAAACAAAAAAGGAAGAACTCATAGAAAACTGAACTGAGAGAGACTCTGTTCTGTTGAACTTTGTAACCATCTTTTATTACTTCCCCCGCCTTATTTTTTTGGCCAGACGACGGACCTTTTTTCCGTCGATCATAGTTTTAAGTTTTAACCCTTTTTGCCTTTTAATTTCTTTACTTTTGACCACACTGTATTTTTAATCACTCAATGCAATGCAGAGAGTAAAGTTTTTCCACTTTATAGAATTGAGTAATGTTAATATGTGTATAGGGAACAGAGAAATTTTGAACACGCGGACCAGCTATTCTTATTCTGTACTTCTTACCCTTAGGTAAGAAACAGAGGTTGTCACACTCCCTCTTAGCTTGTCCACACCTAACAACTAGTCTCGTTTCAAGTTAACAAAAAAAATTCAGATATTGTCTTTCTTTTTTTTTTAATTATAATTTCCAAAAAAAAAAAAAAAAAAAAATGATGTAAGAATTAGGAAAAGGAGAAACAGAAAATCTCGAGAGATATGGAAAGAAATATATATTTCTTAGCAAGTAACGGCATAAAATATATGTATATATATGTGTGTGTGTGTGTGTGTGAGGAGGAAAGAACAAAGGAGTGGATATATATATATAATTAACTAATTAATGGGGATATTTGAAATTTGGCAGTGGGCAGGCAATGAAACCAAAAATAGTCAGAATAAAAAAGCCAAGATAGGAGAAAGGAGAATGAGAAGAAGAAGAAGAATGGCAGTAACAACTTGCTCCTATGAATTTGTCTTTTCATGACAAACTTAGCTAACTCCCTTTAATTTATTCCTCCATTTTTTTTCTAGATATAGCTGAGAAGCAAGGGAAAAAAAAGAGAGAGAGAGAGAGAGCATAGTGGCTGCGGCTTCTAAAAATTGTGTATAGTGGGGAGGTATGCACACATGCGCACACTCACACGAGTGCAAAGCACAGAGCCAAAGTTAATAGAAGAGGGAATTGGAAATGGAGCACAAATACATCTGGATTCTCGGTCTTTTCCACATGCATCCCATTCGTTACAGCTCAGTCAGTGGCTTCCCAATCCCAATCACAACTTACTCTTATAAGTTTTTTTTTTTGTATAAACGAATATAAATTAAATCTTTAGTTTAATAAGAATCTAAACTCTTATTTAAAAAAAAATTATTTTTATTAAGTAATGCTTACAATAAGTATCCAATTAAATTAGGAATCTTGTGGACGAATGATATTATTAGACACTTGGATTATTTAGACACAAGAATTTAGTCCCTATATTTGTGAACATTAATGATTTTAATATGGTAACAAACTATTACATTTGATGCAACACTGAGTTTTATATATATATATAATATAATATAAATTTGATCAAATACGAATTTTACACCTAAAATATGTTGAATTTCTTTTTCCTTTCTTTTTATTATTAAATTCAATATAAAATAGATATAGCATGATTTCTTAACCTTTGGGTGAATAATAATAATAAAATCAAGAATTCACTTAGAATTCACCTGCCTAGAAGGCCGCTAGGTACCGTGATTTGCATCCTCCACTAAATTTGGGACAGGGTGTGAAGGCCCTCAGGGCGTGGGTTATCACCTTTTGCAACTCAAGAATTCACTTAGAATTTATCATACCCTACCAAAAGAAACACCTATAAATCCAACCACCTCTCCCTGATTGTTTTAAATAATTATATATATATATTTTTGAGGTGGTATCTCAGGCCCTTTCGGCCCACATTAATCCACCCAGGGAGGCTCAACAGTGCGGGTAAGTTTGAACCCTTAACCTCTTGACAAGAGAGGAGGTAAGGGAAAAACTCTTTGACCTATGGCCAGGAGAGATTTGAACACTCAACCTCCTGGTTTGCCAAGAGATAAGGGAGAGACTCTTAGACCAATAATTATATATATATATATATATTATTTTTTCCAAAAAAAAAAAATAATAATAAAATTGTTTTCCGTGGTTTTTAAATGACTTTTTGTAACTGAATAAAAACCCTTTTCAAGGCAGACTTTAATTGAACGTTCTAAAAAAAAATTAATAATAAATAAATAAACAACTGAAAACAATCAAATATTTTATACATACTGAAAAAAAAAAAAAAAATGTATATTTAAGTGCAATCAATCAACTCGTACAAATTTCAAAAAAAAAAAAAAAAAAAAAAAAAAATCAACTCGTACCTAATATATATTCCAAATTGATTTTTTTTTTTTGATGAATGATATATTCCAAATTGATAGAAAAAGGAAAAGTCCAAAAAACATGGGAATAGGATTTTAGATAATATGGAAGAGAAATAGATTTACTTCGTCACACACACACACACACACACATACGAATCTTTACAAAAGATCAGACATGACATCCCCTTTTTACTCACCTTATCTCCTTTCTCTCTATTATTATTATTATTTTTTTCCTCCTCCCTCAAAATATTTCTATAATTCTCTCTCTAGTTTTTTTTTTTTGGTAAGCATAATTCTCTCTCTAGTTATATATACATATATACACATTAAAATTCATCATAACTCTAATCAATGACCTACCAATCATTTTATTTACTACAATGTTAGTACTATAAGATCTAAGAAAATCAAAACCAAAATCCAAGTTAGGTAAAATTCTAGGAAAGTGACAAAACAAAAATGTAGTTCATGTTTATGTAATAATTTGTACACATATATTTGTTTCCACTTCAAAAATGAAAATTTGGAAAAAATTATTATTATTCTTGTCTCACATGTATTGTTAATCTGGGCTACTTCAATGGGCTTCAATAGCTCCAGTATAGTTTTCTTGAAGTCAAATTGGCCCACAATAGAAGTGGTCCATTACCACATACGAGTAATCCAAATTAGACTGTCCATTTCTGACAATAAATGCATCTAGTCTCCACCCGCGTTAAGTTCAACGGGACGTCAATTGTCCCCTCTTCTCTTCGTGGCCGTCACTTTCCCACTGCTTCTGCTACTAGTAAATCTTTCGCCCAATCCATACTGGCTCGGCTTTAGCTCTTGGCCTGGCCTGGCCCACTTTCCTGCTTCATTATTTTCCCTCAACTCTCTCGCCTCGTGGTCCTGACCCCAAATCGGATCTTAATCCGTCCACCTGGAGTCACACGTGAATTCTATGCTCTACTGCACTCGTGGCTCCCTACTATTTGCTGAATCACTCTTCGGTGATAGACATCTTCATAGACATCTTCACATGCATATCATTTTTATTATTATTATTTTTTAAGAAAACTATAGAATAGTTAACCAAGGCGAGCTCAATGCCAATGGGACCATTGGCCCGACCGACCTGACCCGATTAGCCTATATGGATACTACTAGGGTGGTGAGCCTGGGCTTGTGTCGCTATCCTTACTCATTTGAGTACTGCCATCTACTGTAAAGATAATGTCCATGACATTCCACTCGGATGTCATATTAAATTGAGTTAAATTACTATTTATTTTAAAAGTTTAAGCGGATAAAAAAGGGTTAAATTTATCCTCTTAAGAAACTTCTTATTACTAGAATAATTACTTTACCAATTGTATTACAATTTTGTTTTCAACCTCAATATACAAATAAATAAATATAACATATAGATAAGAAGACCAGTCAATTGGTAACAACTTTAAAGAGATGGAGATTACAAGTTCACAAAAAACTGGTGAAAAAAACAACCTAACATAAACAGTCACAGATATGCATTGAGCAGGGAAATAAAAGAAAATACTAAGATTAGCCGCCATTAATAATCCGTGTCTGAGGGGACCAAATAGAAGTTGCGAGAAACGAGTTTGAAGAGGAGGACAGCCCATAAGCTTCCATCCCTCATTGACTCTCTAAATGAAAATGAAAATGAACTTGTCGGCATAACCACAGTGATCACCGGCCACCATCCATACAGGATTTAAGATTTTGAAACAATTGTTATTTTTCTTTTGTTTTGTTTTTTTTTTTTTTAAAGTATTCTTATAAACTAATTCAAAAGAGAGCTCTTTAGATATTCAAAATTACAGTACATATGATTGAAATTTGACTACGATTAAAAGAAAATTATACAAATCAAACAACCACCTTCGATTTTGGAACAACGTTGACTGACATTTCATCAAACACATTATTTACATTCCATGATATGCAATGCATGAGTACACCCTAGGTAATTTGTTTTAACAATAATTACAGAAGAGTCAATCAATGCACGGTGGTGGTAGTGGAGGAGGAGGAGGATGCTCTTTCATACCTTTCAGGACGCCCTGTCATTTTCCAAACATTTTTCTCGAGTTGAATCTCTCCATTCCGGTGTGAGTCTGATTATCCTTAAATTCCCAAGCTGGATTCAGTGACCTTCACAGTGGCCCATTTGTCGTGAACATACATACAGTTTTTTTTGGGCAAAAACCAAATGACAAAGACAGTACAAACCAACGTTGTAATAGTTTGTCGCATACACACACCAACAAATTATTGAATATTATCTTCTTCGTTTTCTTGGAGTTGGAACTCTTAACGCTGTTAAATTCAACCATTCTCAATAATTTAAGCTTGTAGGTGAAGAAATGAACATTTATCACCATAATATAAGAGTAAGAAATTTTACGGTAGAAAAATAGATTGTCTTAATAAAATTTTTATTTAACCTAGAGAATGAAAAATATTTTAAGACTAAAATTAATCTTAAAAAATTATTTGTGGTTATTTTAGATTTTAATTAATTAAAAATTAAATCAAATGAAATCACTTTTTTTAAAAAAAAAAAAAAAATCTCTCATGATTATTATTACATAAATCTCAAAACCGTGACTAATTCTTTCTGCGGAACTTCTTATCATCACTGACATTCGCCCTCATCACAAGTGGGTCCTCTGACATTATCCTCTCCCGAAAAAACCATTGATGTGGGGTGTCAACGCCACCACTTACACCCAAGACCCTCCCCATTACTTATCCGATGTGGGACATCCGTGACACAATGTATTGGGTAGTACCAGCCCAAAGAGACCCGTATAGGCCTTTTGTAGCTGAGGTAGTCCAATATACATAATGGTCGGGCCGGAGGCAATGCAGTTTAGCCCAGTAGCCGGGAGGCTAATATCTGTCAGGCCTGATAGGAGCTTAGTAGTTTAAATTCCTAAGTCGGGTATTGTGTATTTAATTTAGAAAATTCTTCGATTTAGTTCTTTAACTATTTACATTTTTTCAAATTGATCTTATAACTTTAATTTTATTCAAATTGATTATTTATCTATTTTTTATTTTTTAAATTGGTCCTCCCAATCAAAATTGACCAAAATTTGATCACTTTACTTGCATATCCATTAAATTAAAAGGGTATTTTGATCATTTTATACTAAAAAACAAAAAAATTGAATAAATATATTAAATTTATGGCAAATTGGCACATTTAGTCCCCAAACTATGGGTATTTGGTGATTAAGGTCCCCAATCTATTTTTTTGGTGAAATA
>JAXGGT010000116.1:785456-798972 GCA_035583425.1 Marsdenia floribunda | reverse complement strand
TTTAATTTCTGCTCGTCTTTGCTCACTGTTCCAGTCCACCACCGTTGACGGAGGATCATTATACCCCCTAAAAAGTGGGGGGAAAAAAAAGAGAGAGAGACTTGCTTGTACCACGTGCTCTGTCGTCTTCTGATGGTCTCTCTCTGTTCCCGTTCACCACTATTTTCATCTGACAATGTCATGCTTAGATATGCTTCTGGTGTTGTTATTTCCCCTATTGCTTACCGTCTCTGGTGCGGCGGCGGGGTTGACGTCCGGTCCTCACCTAGCCGATGTCAACATTTTGCTGCCTCCCAAAATGACTCATCCTGTTGAGTACAGGCTTCAGGGAACTGATGGTTGTTTCAAGTGGTATGCGTTCTGCTTTTCATTTATTTGAATAATTCAACGGGGGAGATGAAGAGGGTGTGATATTTCTGAAGCTTGTTGGAATAAGTTGTGTTAGTGCTCATTGTTTTGTGTTTGGTTTGTTTTTTAAAATTTATAAAAATGAATTATCTTTTCTTTTCCCAATCAATGACAAGATAAAGGACTAGCAAGACCACTGTAGTAGATATGTGGATTATCTGTCAACTATATTTATTTACTTGGGTAGCATTCTTAAAATCTTTTTTAGCATTTTGTTTTTGGTTCTCTGTAAAGGTTTTCCTATTTATGCTACAACTGATCCTTTTCAGCCTTTTTTCTTGGTGTTTTAAAATTTTTATTTCTTTTCCTGTTTTATAGGTCATGGGATCATCATGATATTTTAGCTCTTTTGCCTGAGTATAATTCTAGTAGTCGCTGTTCTACAAGTGCCCGTTTGAAATCTATTGCACCTTATAGTGGTCGAAAGGAGACTGCTGTGTATGCTACGGATGTGAACACTGGAATGGTAATTCGCTGTAAAGTTTATATAGATATCTTCTCCAGAATCCAGATATTCCATAATTCCGTCAAACTTGACCTTGATGGACTTGCTACTCTGAGGGTCCGTGCCTTTGATAGTGAAGGTATTCTTGGAAGCTAACTAATTTGGTTGGCTTTTGCTTTCTCCGGTCTTTTATTTGCATGGTTATTTGATAATTTCAGCACATTACTGTCATTATCTACAAATTCACTTTTTGGTGATTTTCATCATCCATGACATGAAACTACATTTGATGGTATAGACTTCCCATGTTGCACCACTTCAGTTTCTCCTATTGAAATTCTAGAATAGTTTTTCTATGGAACTGTGGTTACTCCACATGACAATATGTGTTTACTTTTCTTTTCTTTTCTTTTTTTTTTTTTTTTTTTGGGGTAATTTATCAATGAACAAACATGATTTGCACTGTGAACCTCTCTCTCTCTATATATATGATTTCATTAAGTTTAATTCAGCATAGCAGTAAAATACCATGTTTGTTGAAGGTTAAAAGATGCTGAAGATTTAGGAACTGTATAGCTACTGATTATTACTGTTTCTTTACCCAACATAAAACTTTGGACATATGTACACCTATTAACCTGTCACATGGAGGACATTTTTATAGGAGAACTTGGTGACTCCTCGATAGGTATTATAAGAAAGTGCCTTTACAAAGTAAAAACAGATATTAGAAGAGGTGAGGTAAAAAGGAAAGATTCTATAAATCATACAGGAAGAACCATGTATTGTGTGCTAGAGCCAGTTGCCAGGTGCTTTGTGTTATATACCTATTAATGATGAAAAGAGTAAATCAAGAAAGCTAAGTCTAATTGTTTTAGTGGTATTATGATTGAAGTCAATTTGATTCTCATTCTTACTGCTGTCAAGTTTTGACTGGTTTTAGATAACTTTTATTTTGGTAAAAGATAATTCCTTCTAGTTACTTTCCCCCTTCCTAACATTTGAAAAGTTTAAAAGTTTTACTGGCTTAGCAATCATTACTTTTCTCTGGCCTTTTTTCAAAAAACGGTAACGTCTTCTTGTTTAATTTGATGCATTGCAGAAAATGTGTTTTCCTCGTTAGTGGGCTTGCAGTTTATGTGGCAACTAATGCCTGAAAATGATGGTTTGTCTCACCATCTTGTTCATGTTCCTCTGAAGGACTCTCCACTGAGTGACTGTGGTGGATTATGCGGGGATCTGGATATTCAAGTAAAGCTGGAAGATAGTGGTGTTTTTTCTGACCTTTATATGGTAAAAGGGATTGAGATAGGTCATGAAATTGTTTCAGTACATCTGGTCGAAAAATCATTTGAGAACATGGCAGATAAGATTGTTTTAACTGTTGCAGAAGCAATGTCTCTTGATCCTCCATCACCTATTTTTGTCCTGATTGATGCTGTTGTTCAATACAATCTCAAAATTATTCGAGGAAATACTCCTCATGCAGTTTCCTTACCATCTCTCTTTCATAGATGGTCTGTTTTGAATTCTTCTGTTGCTCAGGTAGATAGGACATTGGGTGAAGTTTATGCACTGAACTTGGGGTTGACAACAGTCATTGTTGAAGATACCAGAGTTGCTGGCCATACTCAAACATCATCCCTGCATGTTGTCTTACCAGATACTATAGTGTTATACATATTACCTCTTTCAGCTTCTGGTAGTCTGATTGAGCAAATAGCACCAATCTCATCTATGGCACGTTGGTATGTTGTTTCTGGAAGAAAGTATCTGATTCATGTGAAGGTCTTCTCTCAAGGACCAGGGGCACAGGAAATTTATATTACAGAGAATGATGACGTTAAGCTTCATGACAACCTGTATGATTTCTGGAACATCATTCCTGTTTCAGATACTCTTGCTGTAAAACGTAATTCTAAGATCCTTGAGACAATTGCCAATGGTCTTGGAAAACTGACCGCGACTTTGGCATACCGCGCAGGAGATGATGAAAGAAAAGAGATTATTAAAGTTGGCCAGGAAGTCATGGTATGTGACCAAGTGAAGTTCAGAATGAGCGAAGAGCCTCGCATTATTCTCCTCCCTTGGGCCCCTGGTATTTATCAGGAATTGGAGCTAAAGGTGACTGGTGGGTGTGCAGTGACATCCAGTGATTATAGGTGGATTTCTTTGGACATGGATATTGTATCTGTATCTGCTTCTGGGATTGTCCAGTCAAAGAATCCTGGAAAAGCTACAATCAAAGCAGTGTCTATATATGACCCACTCAATTTTGATGAGGTTGTTATAGAAGTTTCCATCCCCTCTGTGATGGTTATGTTGCAGAACTTTCCCGTGGAGATTCAGGTTGGTTCCCACCTGCGGGCCTCTGTAACATTGAAAGCCCCAGATGGAGCCTACTTCGACAGATGCGATGCTTTTAGCCCTTTCATTAAGTGGAAAGCAGACAGTGAATCATTCGCAATCATTAATGCAACTGATGAGTCACTGCTTTTTGGTACGAAAAACATTCTCGAATTCGAAAGGTCATCCTATGGACCTCCATGTGCATGGACTCACATTTTTGCTTCTGATTCTGGTCGTACTATGCTGCATGCGACTTTGTCTAAGGAGTATCAACAACTTGATCAGTCAATGAGTGGATTTGTTGTCTTAAAGGCTTCTTTGCGGATTGGAGCATATATGCCTCTCATTTTGCATGAGGCAAGTGACGGAAACCAATTTGGCGGTTATTGGTTCAACTTGACTGAACTCAAAGCTCATAATCGTTTACGTAATTTGGAGTGCCTGTACCTTGTCCCTGATACACATTTTGACATTATGCTTCATGGAGGACCAGAGAAGTGGGGACAGGGTGTTGAATTTATTGAATCTTGGGACACTTTGGAGACTGCAAATCAAAAGCACTTTAATAAGGATGGGATCCTAGTCCACCCAGTATATGCTGACCATGGTACTCTATATAGAGTGAAGTGTGAAAGAAAAGGAACCTTTAAGCTTGCATTCAAGCGGGGAAATTTAGTTGGTGATACTCATCCTCTACCTGCTATATCTGAAGCAGAGTTGATTCTTATGTGTGACTTCCCATCTCTGATTGTACTGGTAGCTGATGAGTCTGTGAATTCACAGGAGGCTATAGAATCTGCGATTCAGGCTGATCGTGGTCCAGGAAGAATTCGTTCAAGCCCAATTACAGTAGCAAATGGGCGCACAATTCGACTCTCAGCAGTTGGAATTAGTGATGCCGGAATAGCTTTTGGGAATTCATCTTCTCTCCACTTGAACTGGGAACTTAGTAACTGTGGTGAATTGGCATTCTGGGATAATGACTGCATCTCAAGAACAGCGAAGTCTAGTTGGGAGAAGTTTTTGGGTTTGCAGAACACTTCAGGTCTGTGCACTATTCGTGCTACGGTTGTTGGACATTCAGAAAATACCCTTACAGATGCTGCAAGGTTGCAGATTGTTTCATCTTTAAGAGTCAATCCAGAGTTCAGCTTGTTGTTTTATAGCAAAGATGCCAGATTGAATCTCTCAATTGCAGGAGGGAGCTGCTACCTGGACACTCATGTTAACAATAGTCAGGTTCTAGAAATTGTTCAGCTGCCACTGGATTTACAGTGTTTGCAACTGATGCTGGCTCCTAAAAGGCTAGGAACTGCATTAGTGACAGTTTATGACATTGGACTTGCTCCTCCACTTGCTGCTTCTTCCGTGGTCCAAGTTGCTGGCATTGACTGGATTAAGATTACATCTGGAGATGAGATAAGCCTTATGAAAGGAAGTTCTCTATCTATAAGCTTTTTGGCTGGAATAGATGATGGACTTGCTTTTGATGCCTCACAGTATGCTTATATGAATATTAGCGTGCATATTGAGGAAAACATAGTTGGGCTTGATGATGATTATAACTTCCAGAATTCCGGTAAAGATTACGTGAGAGCACCTAATTTCACTATTCTGGGAGCAAATATTGGAGTTACTACTCTTTATCTTAGTGCTAGGCAGCATTCTGGTGAAGAAGTAAGAAGTCAATCAATTAAATTAGAAGTCTATGCACCTCCAAGAATACACCCTAGCTATGTTTATGTTGTACCTGGAGCTTCTTACGTGCTCACTGTCAGAGGAGGCCCATCATTTGGTTCCCGTGTGGAGTACTCTAGTATGGATGATGAGATAGCAAAAGTTCATATGTCAGTGGGAAGACTATCTGCAATTTCACCAGGGAACACAACTTTAGTTGCCACATTCTATGGAAATGGAAATATCATGATTTGTCAAGCATATGGCAAAGTTAAGGTGGGTGTCCCTTCCTCAGCAGTTCTGAATGTTCAGAGTGAGCAACTTGCTATTGACCGGAAGATGCCAATATTTCCTTCTCTATCTGAGGGGAATTTATTTTCTTTCTATGAGCTTTGCGGGGATTACAAGTGGAGTGTAACAGATGAAGAGATACTGGGTTTCGATTTTGCAGAGCCATTGCAAGGGGTAAACCATAGCCCTGCAGAGAAAGTTAGATCTATTGATTATTTGGACAGTCAATATCTTGGCTTTCTTAAAGTGTTGCAAAGTAGAGCCCCTGGGATGACACGTGTCTCAGTTTCATTCTCTTGTGATTTCAGGTCCAATTCATTTTGGGAACCTAGGTTGTATAGTGCATTTGTGTCATTATGGGTGGTGCCTGATCTCCCACTGGCTTTGGGATCACCTATTACATGGATTCTCCCTCCTCATTATACATCATCCACACTTTTGCCTCTATCTTGGAATCCTTACGGCAAAGAGGATTCTACAATTCGTAAAAGCATAATTACCTACTCTTTATTGGGAGAAACAGGTGTGATGACTGGAGAAGCACAACATGATCTCATGCTAGATGGTGGGAGGATAAAGACTAGGGAAGCTGGTAGGCTTGCTTGTATTCAGGCAAGAGATAGGTCAACTGGAAGAGCTGAGGTTGCTTCTTGTGTGAGGGTTGCTGAGGTGGTTCAAGCAAGAATTCTGACAAATGATGTGATTGTTCTCAAGTTGGCTGTTGGAAGTGAATTTGATCTTCCAATCAAATACTATGATGTTCTGGGAAACCCTTTTCAAGAAGCTTACAATGTTAACTTGGTTGAAGCTGAAACTAATTTCCCTGATATTGTGAACATTGATGGCTCTCGTTATGATGGAAAAGTACATCTAAAGGCAGTAAGTCATGGTAAAGCTCTTGTCCGAATAGCATTTACCAATGACCCTCATAAGTCAGACTATATGTTGATCTCTGTCGGTGCTCATCTGCACCCTACAAATCCAGTTCTTCATGAGGGAAGCCATCTTAGCTTTGGTGTTGAAGGTCTAAGTGATCAAGCACAGGGTCACTGGTTTAGTGCCAATAGCAGCGTTCTAAATGTTAATACATTGTCTGGAGAAGCTGATGCTGTTAGTGAAGGTTCAACAGAAGTTTATTATGAATGTTCAAATATGAAACTGCAAACAAAGGTTACCGTTCTGAAGGGGAATTTGATGACAGTTGATGCTCCAAAAGAGCTGCTAACAAATTCACCTCCTTTTCCAGCTAAAGGATATTTCTTTCCTGTGGAACTTAGTGATGCTTATAAGAATGAGTATAATGCAGTTGGGAATGGTAAGGTAATGTTTGACTGCAGTGTGGACCCTTCTTATGTTGGGTTCGTGAAGCCTTGGGGGGATCCTAACACGGGTAAGTCATATTGTATTTTCTTCCCTTACTTCCCGGAACATCTGGCGCGATCTGTTCCTGAAAACTTGGACATGAGACAAGGTATATTAATTTCTGTGAATGCTTCACTGCGAGGAGAAAATAATATATCAGGTTCTGCATCTGCACTTTTTATTGGAGGATTCTCTTTGCTGGAAATGGATCAGAGGTCACTGCAGTTAAATTTGACCCAGAACTGCAGCGGAAGCTTTATAACTCTTGTGGGGAATACAGATGTTAAAATCCACCATGATCAAGATCGGCTTTCTGTTAGAGCTGTTGATGGGAGAGATTCTACTAAAAGGAGATATGCATTGTATGAGGTCAAAGTTTGCAAAGCAGAGGGGTTCAAAGATAAACTGATCATCACTCTCCCAGCCACCGGTCAGAAGATGGAGGTGGGTGTCAGCTTTGAACCTGAGAGAAGAGACCATGATGAATCAACCAGACTTATCAAGATTGCAATTACGTGTGCTGTTGGTATTCTTCTCCTTGTGCTAACAGTCACATGCATTCTATATCGGGTGGAAGAACAAGGTGAAAACCCACCCCGGGATCAAGCCCAGACCCGTACAACATCAGCACCTTCCACTCCTATTCGCAGTGGTCCTCCAGAACGGCATGAACATTCTCCTCGGACACCACAGCCTTTCATAGACTACGTAAGGAGAACCATAGATGAAACTCCTTACTACAGGCAAGATTTCAGGAGAAGAGCAAATCCACAGAACACTTTCTAACCTTTGCACTACTGGCCTTTCTTTGTATGTTGTATTAATGGGTCAAGTCTCAATGAACTAGTGGGGCCTGAGACATTTGAGCCACATTTGTAAACAATTTTGGTTATCTGGACGGACAGATTCAGGTTAAAATTCAGTCACTGCGTATATACCTTCATATATGGTGGGCTGAATTTTTATATGTTAAGCTTAACTTCCTTGTCTACTTCACTTTTGGACCCTGTCTTAAATTGTCTAGGCTAAACGTTTCATTGAGTGAAATTTTTGGTTAAAAATCCTTTTTACTTCTTATGAACAGTTAAAAAAAAAGTTTTTAACTGGAAACAATTCAGTAGTATTTACATGCTGAATGTGCCGATTTGTTTATTTGTTTTTGTTATTAGGGCAATTGGCAAAAAGTTTTGTATCAAAGCTATTTTCTAGAATTAAAATGAAGTTACTTTTTTATATATGGCTATCAGTCGTTCAGTAAGAAGATATTTATGAGTAGTCAGTGCCAACGAAATACAATCATAACCATACAAGAAACTTACAGGCGTTGGGAAGCTATTTGTGTTGCCAACCGTTTTCCGTTTCTGAAATCTTACAAGAAGCCAACTCCAACTGCAAACTTCTCGATTCTGATTTTCATTCGTCTTCATTTACAAACATTTTCTCCTCCTCTCAAACATAAAAAAGAGTAAAATACCAGAATCCAGTGCTCCAGTCCAGAGAACTGGGGAGTGCAAGACGATCAGCTAAAGACTGGAAACGAAGGTAGCTTAAAATGGCAATGCTGCCCTACGCCACCGCATTTCAGAAGGTGAGAAGAGGAGAGGATTGTGTATATGTGTGTGTGTGTTTTTCTTTTTCTTTTTTTTTTTCCTTTTTCAACTCATACATATAAATTTCTTTAGGCTTTTTCTTGCTGATTTCTCCAAAATGGTAGATTTTAGTTTCTCCCTATTTGTGCAGTCGCAGATGCCCCAGATTCTATGCAGAAAGAAAGACAAAGACAGAGATCAAAATCACCCCCACCCTTACAAAGTCATCGAAATTACTCCTCCACCCAAAAACCTTGGCATTCGCTGCTTCCCCTCCGTAAGAACTTTGCATTTTTTTTTTCTCTCAATAATCTGCTCTATGGTTTCTGCTTTTACCTAATTCTCGAAGAAAGTTGAGATTCGAAGTATCATACCTGATTCTGGCTTTTCTTAATTAGTCTACATGGAATTGGATATGCGTTGCCTACTTTGCTTTGAACCAAAAGAGAAAACTTCAACCCTCCTTTCCTTTGAACGTTTGGTTACAAGAACTGAAGGTTACTGAATGGAACCTAGATATCTTACAACATTGGATTGAACCGGAAAACTTGTGGGAAACTGTAGGTATTCACTATGAATATTCATGCATAGGTAAATGCATTGCACTTACATGATACATTCATAGAGATTGGGTTCTGAGTGTGTAACAAATTAGAAACAGAGGAATTATTGCATTTCTTTTTCCAAAAAGCCAATAAGAAGAGAGCTGGTACATGCTGTATTATGGCCCGACTTATAAAGGCTTACTTTCCTCCATTTGAGGCATCAAACTATTCTTGCACTTTCTTGGTTAGTTGCTTGGACCATTTGCATTGTCCTAATACTGAGCTACAATACATGGACTGACAGAGCTGGAGATGAAACTTTTAGTACGACTATTTTATTACAGCTTTCCTTCAAAAAGTCTCCAGTGCGGAATAGCATGGATTAACAATCAGTGCATTGAGTTGATTGTTGAAAATTGAGTGATTGGTATTTTACCTACTTGAACTTAATTTCTTTAACTTCAGTATCACCTTCAACTTTCCTTGTATGTCAAATATTGTCCAGCATTCATTTGCCACTTTAAGTTGGCACAGTCTTCTAGAATTGATGCTGCTGACAGCTGTCCCACAGTTGCCTTGGTGAGTCCCCTAGTCAGCTAACCAGAAATAAAGCAAGCTAAAAAAGAGTTAGACTAATGGTGCTTCAATCTTATTGGTTTGATTCTGCATTATGCCACTGCAAACCAGTAAATAACTAGCTACATAACCTTTTTTCAATTTATAAGTAAATCTGGGGGTTATTTTCCTTTACAGAAATAACAGTTTGCTTCAAGTTAGTGCAAGTTTAAGATATGGAGTTTGCAAAATCTGCTTTGTAATTTATGAACTTGTGAGAAAGGAAGTGCTACCTTTATGAGGAAGTTTGTGCTTTGTAACTATTTTTTGGTTAGAGGAATGAAACCAAAAAACCCAAATGAAAACTAAATAAGAACAAATTGAAGTAATCCTAGAATCTTTTGTCTTTTTGCTTTGTTTAAAAGAAAAATTGCTAGTCGTTATTTTTCTTTTGCAGACTGCGTTTGGTGCTTGTGAATTTCTATTACTGATGGCTTATTACATTGGGGCATTTGCTTCTGTCCAATTTTTCTTGTTGCTTAAATTGAGTGGATTACAGAAGTTTGCGCAGATCTTCCTGCTTGAGCATTCTTTTTCATGTTACTACAGACATCAAATGCTATAATTTCAATCATTCATTGTAGTGATTTGCTAATGGCTTTCTATAGATCTCCACAGTAATTCAGATGGAGTTTTGGATATTTGTTTTCTTTTTACTGGGTCTGGTGTTTGATGATTGTACGTTAAAAAGGCTTGTTTTAATTGCGTCTCAGAACCTCCAGTGTGGGGAAAGTGTGACAATTGAAGGCAGGGCTTACATGATTTCAGCTGTAACCCACCGGTACCAGCTCCGCAAGGGAAAGTATGAACCTAGTGAGAAAAGACTTGATGTACTATCTACTGGAAGATATATTGTGAACTTGTATTTGGAAAATCTACTTGAAAAATCATGATACATTGATTTTTAGATGAATCTAACACCCTAGAAGGAGGTGGGGTTGAAAAAATCAAGTTTATGTGCAAATATGTTAGAAGGAGATAAATGTGAAGGGTAAAAATTAAAAAAAAAAAAAAAAAATGGAGGAGGAAGAGGGATAGCAAAAAATGAGGTTTAATATTGTTTTCATTGCATATCTTCTTTTCTGGATACAGATACTGTTATTTGCATATTTGCATATGCTTTGGATGCCAAAAGCAAAAGGAATGATGATGTAGGCAAAATTCTGAAGCTGAAGTAAAGCAGAAGATTGGGGTTAGTTTTGTGAACATTGTCTGCTGTCTAATAACTTTTACTATTACAGCCAGAGGCTTTAATCATCAGTCTAGGACTTTCTTGCTCTTCATTATGATATTCTTTCTATCCCTTTATGTATGAGTTTCTGCAAAGTGAAATTCTTTTCATCATTGTTATCAAAATCAAGAAAGTCCACCAGAGTCATCTGATTACACCCATTGTATAGGAGGAAGTGAGTGAGTACACTCTTTTAAGGTCATGTCATATCGTTTCTTTTGTTTGCTGTGTGATTGCGGGGGAATGGCATATGCATTTCTCTTCCGGATTCACCCTCTTAGCACTTTCTTTCTTTCTTTTGTTTGTTTGTTTGTTTGTTTGCTTGCTGTGCTACTTAGGTTAGACCACTTGAAACGGAAGTGGTAACATGAGTTGGTTGGGGACTAGAGTTGTCCGAGTCCAACAGTGGACGGATTGAACAGGCTGTAGAGGGGGGGAAGTTATAATCTGGAATGATTTATTTGGGCATGTTGAGTTGATTGGTGACAAGAAGCCTAGAGAATAAAGGGTGCTGTCTCCTCCTCGTCTAGCTTCCTTTTAACAAGTGTCCAGATAATGGCTCTACTAACCAATCTTGTCGCATAGCAAGATTTTTGACTCTAGTCAGTCGGAACGTTTCTTTAGTGATCATCACTTTCAGCGTTCCAAATCAAGAAATTAATCGATATCATTGAACTCGACTACTTATGTTTTAAAAGAAAAAAAATTACCAAAAAAAAAAAAAAAAAAATTCTTATATATATATATATTCTCTTTCTTTCTGCTTTAAAGTTACTATTTACGATATTTGAGACAATAAAAATAGTTATTATAATTGTTTTTATTATCGACTTATTTTAATAAGACTTAATTTATTTCTTTAAGATAATCATATATATATATATATATATATTTCACTTTTTTTAAACCCAAACTTGTGGACGTTATTAATTAGAGCAGGGGGGCAATGGGTTAATGCCTGTTCGGCCAAGATCTATTTGCTGGTTACCTTGGAGAGAGAATTTAGGTTTTGTTGGATTATTATTATTATTATTATTTAAAATTAAAAAAAAATAATAATAATAATTGTTATTAACATACCACGCCTGACTGCACGAATGATCCATGTTGGCCCCCATCTTTTTAGGGCACAATCACAGAGTTTAATTATTGCATCCCCCATAGACCTTGGTGCTACCTGGGTCCCACTTTTCTTTTCTTTTTTTTAATAGTAATTAATTATAGATGAGAGAGGGAGAGGGAGAGGGAGAGAGAGAGAGCCCAGATTGTGGATCCACTTCCAGCATGCCAATGGATTACGGGCAAATCCTTGCCTTTGAACTTATTATTGCACCTTTTTCTTTTTCTTTTTTTTTCCTACAGTCTTGATTATTGCAACCTAAATGGTTAGTCATACGAGTCCCTTAATTTCCTAATTAAATGTCTAAACGTAAATTTTATTGAACATAAACAAAAATAAAGATAGATTCTAAAGTTTTTCTTTATTATTATTATTATTCATTTAGTCCAGCGCTGTAAAGGGAATAGAGGGTTTTCTTTTGTTCTTTTTTTTTTTTTTTTTAATTTATAATTTAAGAATATTGGTATTAAAATTGATGTTGTTGTTGTCACATAATTGAGTTTTAGTATATGAAAATGGGGCAGAGAGGATAGTTTCATTGAGGATGGACCAAACATGACAGGAGATCCACATGGAATGGTTCTGGTTCACGTGCGCGCATGTGATCCTCCCTCGTCCCCTCAAATATATTTAAATAATTAATTAATTGCATATTCGGTTTTTTTTTTTTTTTTTTTTTTTTTTTATCCCCATGTGGTTAGGTTAATAGGTTTCCTCTGTTTACTCTTAACCCGTGAACTCGGACAGTCCAGTCCAGTAATATATCTTTCATTTTTATTTTTATTTATAATATATGTATTATTATAAACAATTCAATAATATCGTCTGCGTTAAATCACTTGACGTGCACTTCCTGAATTTAAAATGTATCAATTGAGTAAAAGGTTTTAGGCATCTATTTAATAACTACTCAAAGATTTCTTAAACGAGTAATGTGAAAACCTAATTCACAACACACTCTCCTATTGCAAACATCGTACTGATAACATGTTATAAACAACTCGATAATATTGTTATTTTTGGCACACTTTAAGTGCACCTCAAGGGTTAAAATGCATCAATTGAGTAAATGGCTCAAGTCTCCATTCAGAGATTTCTTAAGTGAGCGACTTGAGAACCTAATTCACAACAATATATATTTTTAAATGATTGCACGTTGAACTTTTTTTTTTTTTTTTTTTTTTTGATGAATGGATTGCACATTGAACTTTAATACTTTAAGGAATAAAAAAATAAATCAAATCAAGAAATAGTATTTTATTTGTCTTTAAAATGTTATCAATTTTATATAAATTATTTGTATCTATATTTGCCTTTTATCTTATTTATACTACTTTGACTCGTTAATTTTATTGCATTACTTATAAATAAAATATGTTATCTTAATTTTATTTACATTTAAATTAATTATTTTTTTTTATCAAATGAAATAATCTTTTTTTTGAAAGAATAAAAATATTTCAATTTTAGTTATTACTTGACAAACTTTTACTTTTTAATAAAATATAAAAAATAATCCATTTTTTGATTGGAATATATATATATATATATTTAAAAAATTTTGAATTTGTTGATTTGGCATTATAAAATCAAACCCAATATTTTTATGATTGAGAAAGTATTATTTTTATTTTTATTTTTTTATTAGCAAGTTGTATTTAACTTGATATCTCACTATATTCAAATATAAAAAATTTGTTATTATATAACTTTAAAGGGAAGATAAATTATGTAGTACAGTATTTCCATTTTTGGGAAAATAAATATGAATTTCATTCTTAAAAAAAAAGCCAGTCGAAGTAAGGAATTGAAAACTTCCAAGAGTTTGCTTTCCCCTTTAGATGAAACTTACAAGCAATAATTTAAGAGAGAAAAAGAAAATAA
>JAXGGT010000116.1:766780-777916 GCA_035583425.1 Marsdenia floribunda | reverse complement strand
TCTCTCTCTCTCTCTCTCTCTCTCTCTCTATCTCACTTTCACAATAGCCATGAGAGACTGTCCTCTCATCTGCATTCTCTGATCATCAGGTAATACCAAGAATCTCCTCTTTTGTTGCTTCTTTATTCCAGCTTAGGTTTTCTTCTTCTTAATACCTAATGGAAACCGTTTGGCGTTTGCAATCAAAGTATCTTTATTGGACTACAAAACAAGATTCTTAAATTTATTTTTCCTTTGGTTTCTTTGTTTTTTTTTGTTTTTCCGATGATTTCTCAGGAACAACTGCATGTTGTTGTTGTTGAAATCCAATTTTCACCCCTCAAATTCTTCCTGTGATTGTTTCCTTGGTTTCTAATTGAGAAAGATGTTTCCTTTTTTTCTTTTTCATTTATTATTATTATTTTTTTTAGATTATTAGTTTCCTGTGAAACCCACTCTCTGTGTAACGTTCTGCAAACTGGAAGATTTGTTTTGTGTTTTAACTATAAAGGTTGAAATCCCTCTCCGTGTTTTTTTTTTCTTTTTCAGAAGTCAGTTGTACTGAACAAGAACTTGTTGATTCTATCCTTGCAGATTCAGTTTATTCAGCTAGTCGCCAGTTGGTTCTTTTTTAGTGCATTTTGTTCCTTTGATTTACTTTGCCTGTTATTTGTATCTACGGTGATTGGTGGCGATACCATTGTTTTGATTTGTTGTGGCAATGGACCAATTTTAAGGGATAGAATATAGTGGTATTTTGATAGATGCCCCGTTTTGGCTCATTTGAATAATTTCTTCAGCTCACCGTGACAGGATAACAACAACTGCTGCTTCAATTTCTGTCATGGAGTCACTAGTAGATGGAATTAGTTCATTGCCAAGGGGTCATACTTCTGTTACCACAATAGGCTATAGCTTATCTTCTGTCCCTGGGAACAGTCATCATCGGCAGCCTCCCCCAGCAAGAGGATATGAAGGATCCTCATCTGCATCTGGTGTGAGAACTTTGGACATTGGCGCAAAGACAAGTCATGTTCCAACAGGCTCATCGACGAGCACAAAGCGCTTGCATAAAGCATCTCATGATCATTCACAAAGAGATTCTCTGCCAGACCCATTGGTAGACCAGTTAAAGACGGATAAAAGGAAGGAAGAATCTGTACTTGTGGAGGATGATCCTGATAAAACAGCTAAAGGTGTTCCAAAATTGGTAGTGGAATCATGCATCAAACATCCTGATCATGGTACTGAGAATTGCAGCTCCGAGGATTTGCTGGAGTCTGTGGAGTCTACTCTGAATGTGGGTTCTAAAGGAATTGTTGAAGTTATGGGCAGCCGCATACCATCTCAACCAGGAAACCGTTTCTGCCCAAGTCCCCAGAACAGCTTATACTCTGCTACCCAATTCACAGAAGCCAAGCAAAGCTTCACTAACACAGAAGTAAGTGAATGTACAAGCAGTGTTGAGAAATCAGGCGAAATAGGCGACATTGGCAACTCCTATGATTTTGTTGAGAGTAGGAAAACGAGCATTTACAGAGCCAGTACTGGCAGTGACATCAGTGATGAAAGCAGCTCCAGCAGTTTTAGCAGTGCATTATACAAACCACACAAGGCAAATGATACAAGATGGGAAGCAATACAAGTTGTCAGATCCCGTTATGGGGCATTGGAAATGAGACATTTCAGACTTCTGAAGAGATTGGGTTGTGGGGATATTGGGAGTGTCTATCTATCTGAGTTGACTGGAACTAGAAGTTATTTTGCCATGAAGGTGATGGACAAAGCATCTTTAGCAAGTAGGAAGAAGCTTGTGAGAGCCCAGACAGAAAGAGAGATACTGCAGTCACTTGATCACCCATTTCTTCCCACTCTGTATACACATTTTGAGACAGAAAAGTTTTCTTGCTTGGTGATGGAATTTTGTCCTGGGGGAGATCTGCATGCACTTCGGCAACGACAGCCAGGGAAATTTTTCCCAGAACATGCTGCCAGGTTAGACTTTACTAGCTGCTGGATTATGGTATATGTCTCTTAATTAGCAGTGGAATTTTTTCCTGTTTCATCAGAAAAATGATCCTCCTTTTCTGAAACAATTTAGTTCCCTTTTGGTCAAGCATTTTTCCTTATTTTCTGTGTTAAATTGATTGTTTTTTGCTGCTTGTGCTAATGGAGGCAATGGTATTCCTCATCCCTAAACTTTAGTTTCTAATTACTTCTAACTTCTCTTTTGGAATCTTTAAATCAAACTGGGAGGCAATTTCCTTACAGTGCGCCACAAATTTTTATCTCCTTCAGCAACTCTAGGTCTTAACAGCCACAGTGATGGTTATTTGTGCATTGTGTGGCCCATGTCATCTGTTCCACCTCTTTGGAGGTCATGTTGGTTCTTCCTGTTTTAAGTGTTCATGTGGTCATCCCCTGAATAATCATGTCATCCCTGCTTTTGTGGAGATCATATTGGTTTTTGGCTTGAAACTGTTTGTATAGCCGTATCCTTTTGGTTGGAATTCGGTTGCTCCCCACCAAGCTTGCAGGACCCTGTGCCATTGTACCATTTACCCTTTTCTTATGCTATTCTGCCCCTGTACTCCATTGCAAAAACATTATGGTGTGTGCTTAAAATTTTGGAGATTTTGGTTCTTTTATAGGTTGGATGCTCCAAACACAATCCATCTATATTGGAAAAATCCTGAATCAACATAACTAGGTCCAGATTATGAGCTAAAAAGGATGGATTGAGAATGTTTTCTGTGGTTGAGGATCATTTCTAGTGGAAAAATTCTTGATCCACATAACTCCGTGCAGAATATTCAATTGATGGTGGGGAGGGAGAACTGATTCAGTGAATTTGTGTGTACTCTATGGGTGATGAAATGAAGACATGCTATAATTAATTTTAACGTAATGATTTTATTATTTTCTTTCTAGGTTTTATGTGGCAGAAGTTCTGCTTGCTCTAGAGTATCTGCATATGCTGGGTATCATTTACAGAGATCTCAAACCAGAGAATGTTTTGGTGCGGGAGGATGGGCATATAATGCTTTCGGATTTTGACCTCTCACTGAGGTGTGCAGTGAGTCCAACATTAGTTAAATCATCAAATTCTAGCTTGGATTCGAAGAACTCTGGATACTGTGCTCAGCCTGCTTGTATCGAGCCATCTTGTGTTATCCAACCAGCTTGTATCCAACCTTCATGTTTTGCACCACGTTTCTTGAGGAGCAAGAAAGAGAAGAAGGCAAAACCAAAGACTGAAATATACAATCAAGTTACTCCTCTTCCGGAGCTCATTGCCGAGCCAACAAATGCTCGATCAATGTCATTTGTGGGCACACATGAGTACCTTGCACCAGAAATCATAAAAGGCGAAGGCCACGGAAGTGCTGTCGATTGGTGGACGTTTGGGATTTTTCTCTACGAACTATTGTTTGGAAAAACTCCATTCAAGGGAGCTGGCAACAGGGCAACATTGTTTAATGTAGTCGGTCAGCCATTAAGATTTCCTGATACACCTACTGTGAGTTTTGCTGCAAGGGATCTCATCAGAGGGCTACTCGTAAAAGAACCACAACATCGGCTTGCTTACAGGCGGGGTGCCACTGAAATTAAGCAGCACCCGTTCTTCCAGAGTGTGAACTGGGCACTAATTCGTTGTGCCAGTCCGCCGGACGTGCCAAAACCGTTCCCGCTGCATGATGTTGCAAGAACACCAAAAGCAGAGGTACCTGGTGTTGATGTGAAGCCATCAGGTAACTATTTGGAAATTGATTTCTTCTGATTCTTGTTACTTTTCTTTTTTGTGTGGTTAGAAAACAAAAAAAAAAAAAAAAAATACCCCTTTGCAATCATGCCTCGGACGAAGATTCAATTTTTCCTATTGGAAGGAACACCAATTTGTTGTTCCTATGCTGAGCTAGTTGTAAAGCCCCCCTATATAAAATGGCATCATCATAAAAAGAAGCAAGTTGCTGATCATTGTGCTTCCTGAACCCTGCAAAATAGTCTACCGGTTCTGCAACCCTATTGTTGTAATTTTGTAAATTTTTTTTTTTTTTTTTTTTTAAATCTCTTGCTTAGCTTTATCGACAGTTAAAGACATTGATTTCTGGAAAATGTTCAGGAAATTAATGTTTTTCTTTTTTTTTTTTTTTTTCCCCAAATCCATTATTATAGTGAGTAAAGCTTTTTCCTTCTGGAAGAATCAGTTGGCAGGGATTCTCAATTTTATCCATCAACGTTTGGATCACCAGAGTACAATAATAGGGGCCCAAGGACAGTACGTTTTTTTTTCTCTTTTTGTACTTTTAATGTGTTTGGTGAAATTGGGCAGAGTAAGATATGGGCTTTTTAGGCATGGCGGGTGTCCATCCGTAAATGCTAATGAGAAATTTTTTTTTTCTTTTTTTTTTAAAAATTTGAGGTTTTTTTTTTTTTTTTTTTTTGCCTTCTTTCATGTCTCGAACTCATGACCTCTCAGATCATAAGTGCTGTTGTTACTAATTGAGTTATACCTTTTTGACGATGAGAAAATTTAATTGATTAGTTGAAATGAAAGGAGTTTGATTTTTTTTTTTTTTTTGCATTTAAATTTTATGTATAAAAATGTGTTAGAATGCAATTTTGATTTTAAATTAATCAAAGTTAAAATGAGGTGGTTTTAGAGAAAAATGAGTTAATTAACGAATTCGTAAAATAAATTGCAATTAAAAGAATACTTAAATTAATATATACATTTGAAAAGGTAAATTGACATAAATAGTCCTTAAATTATAGTTAAGTTATTGGGTGAGATTGGTTTTTAAATTATGTTAAATTATATAGGATTGGTCAATCCGTTAAAAATTTTATCCTATCGTTAATTTAAAAATAAAATATCCGAGGGTATTTTAGTCATTTCACAATAACATTATACAAAAGAAAAATATATTATTAATACAAATATATATACATATAGTCATTTATCTTATTCATTTCATCATATATATATATATATATATACATATACATTGACTTTTTTCCCTTTTTGGTATAATATTATTATAAAATGATTAAAATTATCCTTGGCATTTTTTAAAAATTAACGGTAAAATAATAAAAAATTTTAACAGAATAACTAATCTCACACAACTTAACATAATTCAAAAACCAATGTCACCAAATGACTATAGTTTAGGGACTATTTATGCCAATTTGCCTATTTTAAAATTTTAGAAATGAAATATTATTTAATTTAAATAAATATTAGCAATTATAAATTAGGGTAAGAGGTATTTTTTTTGGTAAATACGGCAAGGGGTAATTAAAAGAAAAAAAAAAATATATATATATAGATTTAGGGAAAAAAAAATCACTTTATTTACGATAGGAGTAAATAAAGTCGAATTTTCCTTTTCTCCTGACTTGCCAAGAAGTGTAGGGTAACCTCACTCAAATATTTTACAATTCGAAATATTTATATACTATTGGATCTCATTGAGTAGATTAATTTGGGTTGAAAAGATCCAAAATATCACGGTAAAAAAAAAAGGAGTAAGATTTAGACTTTGTGGTGCAAATAATCTTAGATTAATCTAATGCTACGCGTGGTCTCAAGGCTCCTGCCATCATTTTCGATACTTCATTGTTTGAAATGGCTTTCCCTCGGTCCAAGCCATCCCCATTCTCTCCATAAATTCTCAACGCTGATGCGTATTCCTATTCCCTTAAGTATCCAACGCCAGATCCGCTCTTTCTCTTCTCTCGCATTTCTCTCTCACGCTTCCCCAACAAAAATCGGTCCACCTAAACCCTACCCAAGGAAAAAAGACCTAGCTATTGCAATGGCATCTGAAGGAGGAGATTCAGAGAATATCTCTACAGTTGTAGAGATTGAAGAGGATGTCGAGTTTGGTTTCAAGCGCTCGGAAATGTATACCAGCAATCTCGCAGGCACCGTTGGAGCTCCTTACGAGCGCCACTTGTTCCTCTGCTACAAGTCTCATGAGTCCTGGCCTTCCCGAGTTGAAGGCTCTGATGCCGATCTACTCCCCAAGCTTCTTGCGGCGGCTGTTAAGACTCGCCAAGCTGATATGAAATTTAAGGTTAGGACTCCAGTATTCAGTTTCATTAAGTATTCTAAATTATGCTTTTGTTGATTCAATTTTGTCGTTGTTCTTATTATTTATATTGCTCAATTTCGTTGTTGTCTTGTCTGATAGCCTTATCCCGTCTGTTATTTGAATTTGTACAAGTATAGTGGCAATGTTAGAATTGATATTGAAATTCTTTTGTCTTCTATGTGGTAGACTCGTTTGACTATATGCGAGGGGCTTGATGAAGGCAAGTCATCTGATGGAGATGTTCTTATTTTCCCAGATATGATCAACTACAGGTAACTATATTCAAGAATTTGCGTTGGTGTTATTTCGTCACTGGATTGATTTTTGAATTGCTAGCTTTAATCTATAACTTTATATTACTTCGATCACAAAGTAAAACAAATAATTAATCAGTCCCTTTCTCTGTGTGCATAGAGGCACGGATACATATCTTATGTCTGTACTGTTCTTGCTTTTTTCTACTGAAGGGACATTAAGGAATCAGATGTGGATAGTTTTGTGGAGGATGTGCTTGTGAACGGCAATCCCTGGTCAGTTGGTAGTAAAGATGTATTGACAGGTTCGTACATATTTGTATGTGCTCACAACAATCGAGACAAAAGATGTGGTGTTTGTGGACCTGTCCTTATTGAGAAATTCAAAGAAGAGATTGAATCCAAGGGGTTGAAGGATAATGTTTTTGTCACTGCTTGTTCTCACATAGGGGGACACAAGTACGCAGGCAATGCAATCATTTTCAGTGCAAATACTGAAGGGAAAATTGAAGGCCACTGGTAATTTTTGTTATAATTGATTTTTTTCTCAGAGTTCTTATTCATTGTGAAACCGTGTTTTCTAACTTTATCTTTCCGGAAGTCGTTATAATTGAATTCCTTTTTCTTGTTATGCAGGTATGGTTATGTCACTCCCGATGATGTACCAGAATTGCTTGATCAGCATATCGGAAAGGGAGAAATTATTGAACGAATTTGGAGGTGTGTTCTATATATTTGCTGTATTTCAATTCTAAGTATGAGTGATGTATCTATTTTGTCAGTTTTGTCATTATTTATTATTTTCAGCATAAATTTTTCTCTTTGAACAATTTGATTGGCTTCTTTTAAGCATTAACTATGTCAGCTTATAGTTGAACGGGATTTTTAATCTTATTTATTTTTCTCCCTTAATGTTCTACTAATCAAAAGTGATTCATTCAGAGTTCATGGTTCTATATTTTCTTAAACCATCATGATTTGCTAAAATCATTATCATTAGACGTTCATTTGATAAGTACTTGCTATTGTGCATGTCATTCAATACTTATGAAAAAACAGAAACTTTTCATTAATACATTCCTATGTACTCTTTGTGATTTCTTGTGTGGTAGATTTTAAGCCGTTTGCAACTTTGTAAGGAAATGAATGTTTGTGATGTCTAATTGATAATAGCTCTTAACAATCTCCAATATATGCAAGGGAATAATGAATGCTCTCCCTTAATCATAATCTATCTTGGAAACTTTTTTTTTTTTTTTCTTTTAACTCTTAAATGGTATTATGCGGATCAAATCAATTGATTTTGTCCTGTCAAACTCTCAAATCTTAGGAAAAAAATGTAGTCCTCCTGCCTTATGTAGATGGTCTAAAGCACTTGATTTCTTTGTCCATAACTATGAGGCTAAGAAGCAGATATTGTCTCTGCAGCCCATTTGTTTTCACTGATATTTGACTTCGTACTGCTATGTAATTACCTGTCAACCAGGGGCCAAATGGGTGCATCACTGGAGAAAGCTAATGACATTCAGAACCAGAAGCTGGAAGATGGTGTGGAATTCAACAAACATGAAGAAAACTCACAAGGAAGTGGTAGTCAGGAGATCAAGGAAACTATTTCAGGCTGTTGCCAAGATGGTACAGGATTCTCATGCTGTAGAGGTGGGAGTTTGGTGGAGAATCTGAGAGAAGAGAAGGTAGAAAATTCTGTGGAGAATCCGAGAGAAGAGAAGGTAGAAAATTCTGTGGAGAATCTGAGAGAAGCAGAGATAGAAAATTCTGCGGAGAATCTGAGAGAAGAGAAGGTAGAAAACTCTGTGGAGAATCTGAGAGAAGAGAAGGTAGAAAATTCTTTGAAGAATATGAGAGAAGAGAAGGTAGAAAAATCTGTGGAGAATCCGAGAGAAGAGAAGGTAAGTAAATTCTCAAAATGGGAGCAATCTGATGTTCTGACAGCTGTTGGTGTGATCGGAGTAGTGGTTGCTGTGGCTGTGATTTATGGCTTTTATAGAAGGGCAAAGTAATAAAAGCATGCCTAAAAACTTTTGTCTTTCTGTTAGGATGTTGAAGTCATATACCTTCAGTTTTTGTAGAGAGTCGAAGCTTTGTGAATAAGATTATCGCCAGAACCAAATGTTTGATTGGTGCTAGCAAGTTTAGATTCGTCTCCGTGAAGAGGAAGAATATACAGCACATCATTACATTACTCTAGCATTTTGGCCACTAAATCTATTTTGTTTCTGCTACAGATGACATTTAGTTCCTACATTTGGTAGCCCTACGTGATATAATAATATTGGCAAGAATAAATGTGAGGTTTTATTGTTGCATCTGATTTTTTTTTTTTTTCGTGACGTTATTGGTGTGATGTGATTAGATTATGGATCTGATGAAATGAACGTCTTGAGGAAATTACCGTTATTAGTCTTCCCTCTGAAATGAGTTTTACCTGGAGTGCCCACGGTTTGTTTCTACTTTTGTTTATGATTTTGTCTTTTGGTACATTTGTTACTTGTGGTCAAAACTATATTTCAAACCGTGTGTGTGTTCTCGCTGAAGAATAATCTTGTAGTTGTTGCACTTGATCTTCCTGTGTGACCCCTGGTGATGATTTTTTAGAATGAAAAGAGAAAGAGAGTTGAAATTGATACTCTGTACAGAAGAGAAAGCTCGAACTCATCACCCAACTTAAGCAAGTGCATTGGTTCATGAAGAGGAAATGTTGAAATAGTTATAGGCTACAATCTCAACCACACGGAAAAATCACATCCTAAGTTTTGCAATCAACTCCTCCACAAGACCGAGGTCCATCCCAGTTCTCTCCCCACTATCAATTTGTCGCATAACGTGTTCCAATATTTGGTTATTGGATTGTTTCTCTGGGTTTGGACGGTTAGAGCAATCTCTGAGAAGCAGCAGAAGAGCTTTGGCCTTTTCCCGAGCATTGCATGTCCCGTCCACACTCAATTGAAGCAGCCCTGGCATAGCTCCTTCCCTTAAAATAGTCCCTCTATATCTCTCTCTGCAACTTCGGCAGATTAGAAGCAAGGTTCCCACAGCATGCTCTTTGCATAGTGGCGTACCTTCTTCGATGGCCTCCACCAATACCTGAATTACGCCCGGTGTCTCAGCGGCATGCTCCAATGCCATTCGCGAATGCGATGAAGAAGAAGAAATGATCTTCTCCAGCATTACAGTCGCCTTCTCAACCAACTCGGATGATTTTTCCGAGTCTTGCATTAGTTGTAGCAGAGACTTCACTACCCCAGACAAGACAATAGTTGGGATAATCTGAGTGCAGGTCGAGAGATTGTGAAGCGTGGAAATGATGTCAAGGTTAGTCTGTGTGCTTAGATTCCAGATGTGTCTTTCCTCCGTAAATTGAGCGTTGAGGAACTCAACCAGGAGTTGAATAGCCCCCGATGCTGCAATTGGAAGCTTGTTAGCCGTGCAAGAAGACAGGATCAAGAGGGCTGCTACTCCCAGCTCAACCAATGACTCCTTCTGACACTGAAGAATCCTGGGTAGTATCGGTATGGCCCCAGATTTTGCAATCCGAACCTTATTTCTGCCAAAAGAAAAAAAGAATTTGTCGCATCTCAGATGACAATCGAATATGCCTAGGGATAGATTGAGATTTGAGAGACCATTACATATGAACTAACCTTTCGCTACGGAAAGCCAGACTAAGCAGAGCAAGAAGTGCAGCTTCAATGGCTTCGTGATCGTGTCCGTGAAGCATCAAAACCAGCGGAGAAATCACTCCTTTTTCTGCCAACTTGTGTCTTTGTATAGTGGTAAGGTTGCAAAGTTCTCTGGCAGCAAAAACTTGAGCTTCTCTTGCACCAGATAGAAGGGCTTCCACAATCACTTCCTCCATGGAAGCCCTCTATCCTATTCCCCACCTCTCTTCTCAACTCCTCTCTTTCCGACTCTAGGTATGGTAATAATTATGCATAATGTACTACTACTATATGATATAATATATATATATATATCGGTTGCTTCAAGTGAGTGTAAGGTTTGGCTTTTGAGGGAGTCTTTTCATTGTTTGGATTAGAAGCAACTTAACTATTCCTACTCATCCAACTTTGTATGAGGAAAAAAAAATTCGTAGGTGGCGGGAACCCGGGAATACCTTAGAACATATTTCTTTTTACCTTTTTACATTATGGAAGCAACCGCCGCAGCTTTAATTTAGTAGTAACTTCACAAGTGGGGAGATCCCCTCAGACCACACCATATATTATATGCTCACAAAACTACTAGTAATAGTAATTATCAAACGGTCATAAATACATACACACAAATATATATATATATATATATTCAACCTTTTCATTGGAATTGTGTCTCCCCAGATTAACATGGTTTCTGCTACCTCCCAATTCTATTGATAAAGTTTTTTAATGAGTAAAAAAAAAAAAAAAAAACTTTTCTCTCAGTGAATGAATATATTGTTAATACTAACACTTTGCAGTCTGTTTTCTCTTCGGCCGTTATACGGATATATTTATTAAAGATGCAGGTGGTCGTATTGAGAAATTTCATTGGGAGACGTTTTATGACTTGAATTTATTTATTTTATTTATTATTTTCCGAATACTTTGACCCAAAAGCTGGTTTTGATTATCATGCTCTCGTCAAAAGGAAACACAAAACCATATACAAAGAATCTGGTTGAGGATGACACTAATAACTAAAATAAGGACTTTTTTTTTTTTTTTTTTTTTTAACTTGGAAAGATTAAAGAATTGGGTCCCCTCACTGACAAACACAATCCTTTTAAATAAAAAAGAAAAAAA
>JAXGGT010000116.1:750460-766680 GCA_035583425.1 Marsdenia floribunda | reverse complement strand
TTTTTTAACTTGGAAAGATTAAAGAATTGGGTCCCCTCACTGACAAACACAATCCTTTTAAATAAAAAAGAAAAAAAAGGGAAAAATTGTGAACTTCCCGATGATGCTGAGCTGATCTCTTTTGGAGATGCATCCAGACTCGAGTGCTAAGCAAGATGCAGGAAAACGGCATCGGGTCTAATAACACCAGATTCAGCGGCGTTGTTGATGGAACTGTCTCAATGCAGGCTGTCAGATTATATACACCAAAACAAAAGTGGAAATTTGTGAGAGAAACATTATCCTAAAGCAAGTGTTGTCTGTCCATATTTTCTGAATCTTAGGCAATATGTGCTTTATGGGTTTTTCCCTTTTTTTTTCCTTTTTTCTTTTTTTTTTTTTTTTTGGTTTTCATCATTGGATATCCTCGGATTTCTTGACAAACATCATGGATAACTTTGTCATTGAGAACAGTGCACCTTGTTAATGTGAACTCCTGTAAAATGGACTGATCTTCGGGCAAGGCACCATCCACATGATAGAATGGACCTGATGCATCTGAATACAATTGACGCAAACTAAAAAACTTGGTAAAGATGGGAAGTCCTCCCGGAATCAAGAAATAACAACATCATTGTATTGTAATATTTACCTCTCAGAGTCCCTGTGTTCCCCCTGAAACTGGTAATATCTTGGCTGCACTTGAGGCAATGACTACGGTATTATTGCACCATCCAAGCAGATAAAATAGCCTGCAGATGAGAGAGGCTAAATTCAGATTAATATGCCCTTCCTCAGCTGAGCTGAGCTTATGGATATCATTTAAGTTCTAGAACAAACAGTATCCCATTGATCACTCACCATGACCAGCACCAAGCAGTGTAATAGCTACCTCAAACTTCAACCATCCTGCATTATTCACTAGATTGTTGGAGGGATCTGTTCATTGACTTAAAATCTATGGACCTCGTCCTTGCTTCAGATAATACTTTGACCAGACATCTTCTTCAACTGTTTTTGCCTGACAATATTTCTAAGTTCAGCCGCAACATTCCACTTCCCATCAACAGCATACATATTGGATAATAAAATGTAATAACCAGCATGATCAGGCTCCAACTGAAAGAGATTCTTTGCAGCAACTTCTCCTATCTCCACATTCTGATGAATCCTAGAAGCACCAAGCAAGGCCCCCCATACATGGGCACCGACTGGAGAAGGAATTTGATTAATAATAGCCATGGCTCGATCCATATCTCCACTGCGGGCAACCAGATCAACCATTGTACTGTAATGTTTTGCTTCTGGTGTTAATTGGTAGTCATTTACCATCCGATTAAATAACTTAATTCCTTCCTCAAGGAGACCTGCATGACTACATGCCGATAGAATTGAAAGGAATGTCACATTATTGGGGAAGATTGTTGAATTTTTAATCATCTGATCAAACAATTCTAGTGCTTCTTTCCCTCGCCCATGGTATCCATAACCTGCAAACATAGAGCCCCAAACCACCACATCTCTGTCTTTAATCCCACCAAAGACCCTGACAGCATCATCCAAGCTACCGCATTTTGCATATGATTCGATGAGCGATGCCCCAACAAAAGAATTATTGTCAAATCCACCTCTGATCAGATAACCATGAAGACAATAAGCTAGCTGGAGGATGCCCATTTCTGAGCATGCCGTGAGAATTTTCACCATAAGGACATGATCAGGCTGGGTATCATTATAAAGCATGTCTTGAAAGATTCCCATTGACTTGTATAATGATCCACTCCGAACGTACCCACTTAACATAGCTGACCAAGAAATGGCATCTTTTTTAGGCATCTTTTCAAAGACATGAACAGCTTCATCAGGGGAATTGCAACCCATGTACATATCAATTAGAGCAGTAGTAACTAACATATCTAACTCAAAATCTTTCGAAACAGCAATTTTGTGCATTTTCCTACCCATTTCCAAGTTAGCAGTAGCTTCACATGCATGCAAAGCACTAATAACAATAACGGAATTTGGTTGAATTCCTCTAACTATCATCTCATCTAAAAGTTCCAAAGCAGCATTTGCAGCCCCATTATGAGCATAACCAGATATCATACAACCCCATGAAATGACATCCTTTTCCACCATTCCTGTAAACAAATTAGCTGCAGCCATAATTGAACCTGACTTAGCATACAAATTCAATAAAGCGTTTAAAAGAGACAAGTCTCCATCGAGTTCCCTCCTTATCATAAAAGCATGGACCCTTCTCCCAGAATTTAAATCCAACAACTGTGCATAAGCCGAAACAATGCTGACAAGCGTAATTGAGTCCGGAACAAGACTGCTTTCACTCACCATCCTATGAGCTACATGCAATGCTTCTTCAGGCTTACAGTTCTGCTCATAGCCAGTGATCAGGTTAGTCCACAAAACAACGTCCGGATGGTCATACTCCTCAAAAACGCAAAAGGCATCATCCATGTACCCACATTTGGAATAAAACTCAATAAGGCCGGATCCCACAAACAAATTCGAGTTACTGTAATCAGTCTTTTTGACAAATCCATGAACTGATCTACCAAAATGAAGAGCTCTTGAACCTGAACACGCCTTAAGCACAATGGGTACAGTAAAATGGTCCCCATTTTCAAAAGATAACATAAGTGAAAAGAGCCCTAATGCATCTCCGTATTGTTTCTCTTTACAACAGCATTTTAACACGGAGTTCCATGCATATGCAGTTCGAAGAGACATTTCACCAAACAGCTTCCTGACTGTTCCCAGTGGAGTGTAAACACCATAAAGATACAACAGTTTTGAGGAGAAAAATGCGTCCCGGATGAGGGCACTTTTCAGGAGAACAGTGTGTAGCTGAGCTACTGATTTTCCATTGTTACATGCATCGAAGAGCTTCAACAGTGTTTGCCAGGTTCTCATCTACTTCCCTGGCTTCTCCTTTCCGCCACTTTTCTTGCTTGAATATATATATATATATATATATATATATACACTTACTGCTTCGAGCCTACCTTTATGCCCGGCAAATGTGTCTGAGGCGGTCTCCCCTTTCAATTCTCATTTCCCTATATATTCCTCAATATCCATGTAATAAATCCTATATGCTCTAATACATTTAAATTCGGACCTATGTCAGGTTTTTTTTTTTTTTTCCTTTTTTAAATTTTAAGTTACATTATATTTTAAATTTATGATTTAAACTACTGATTGAGTTATATTTCTTAACCGATTCTATATTACATTAACAAATTTTAATTTTGTTAAAAAATATATATATTCTAAATTTTATATATATATATATATATATTTTTTGTGAATTTTAAATTTTATATATTAATGTCTATAAAGTGTAGCTAGTTGATAACAATATCACTTATGATTTGAAAGGTCATGAGTTTTAAAGAGGTAAAAGTGCCTCAAAATTTTTTTTTAAAAAAAAAAAAATTGTAATCTCTTATAGTATTTATACTATTTTTTTAATTATTTTTCTAATTAGAGTGACAAGAAATGAAATACAAGTTAGTGTATTGGTAATAATTTTAAAATCTAAGAGATTATGAATTCGACACGTGTAAAAATATTTTAAATTAAAAAAAAAAAAATTGTTTTAAGCCCAACACTCAGTCAAAGAGACAAAAATAGAAAGCCCAAATCCATTGCCACAAACGAATATCCAAAATATTAACAAAATTAAAATTTAAAAATTTAAAAAAAAATAAAAATAAAGAAATAAAGAAGTGGCAAGCGCGTCAATATTTAAATCAAAAGTTGGAACTGAAAGTGCAATGCGCCAATAATTTGAAAGGAAACAAAAAGAATTAAAAAAAAAAAAAAAAAAAAAATCGAGTCTGCGTACATTATCAGCATAATAATGAATTAAATGACAAGAAAAATATTTCTTTGTTGAGAAATAAATATTACTTTCATTAGAAAAAAGAAAGTCCAATTAGAAAGAACAATAACCCATAATTGGGTGCGCTTCTTACTTGACCACCCAAAAAAGATGCCCTCCACAAGAACCGACTTGAGAAAAATTAAGTAAACGGTAAGTGATTTTTAAATGTTATTTGAAAATATTTATTGTAAAATATTATATAAAAATTAAAATAAATTTTACAAAAGTAATACGATAATTTAAATTAATTAGAATAATAATTTAAAATATTTTATATCTAAAAAAAAAAAAAAGAGAGAGAGAGAGAGAGATGCCCTATGCTTGTGACCGACCAAAATAAAAATAAAAGCCCATACATGGTCGGCCGAGGCTTCCACAGGATCTTCTTCTTTTATAATTTCCTTTCTTTTGTACTTAGTGCACAAAGTGTTTGGATATATCTCAATTGTGAATAGTGTCTTTAAGACATATACTAATTCCCGCTCGAGTTAGGTAAGTCTCTTGTGGGAAATAAGCTTAACTCCAAGTTTTAAACGGTTGCATACGTGAGTGTGGTTTCGATTTCACATTTTCACTTAAATTAGGAAAACTCCTTACCAACTCACATACACTGAAAGTTTTATAATTTCCTTTTAATTTAAAGAGAGAAAAAGCAGTATGTGCTACTGCACTTTGAGATAAGCCAATTAACTAAAGGGCCAAGATTTGAGCTACAAGAGTTGTGGGTCAATAAACATTTTTTAGTATTGCATTTTAATTATGTGTTATAATTTAAAATAAAAAAAAATTATTATATTTTAAATTTATAATTTTTCAAATTATAAATGAAGTTATTATAGATTAAATTACGTCATTTTTTATTTGACTTTACTAAAAAAAAATTAATGTATTATTAAGGGAAAAAAAAAGTTATTTTGAGAAATAAATTGGAAAGTAGAATAAATTTACACACATATTATTGATGACATGGCAGTACAATATACCATTACATATGGGTCCCAACTAGGGAGAGAAACGCCAAAACGGAAAAAAAAAGGTTCCGTTTCATGGGCCCACATTCCAATTGGCTAAGCCGAAAAAGGACGCGACCCAAACCACACAGCTCAACCAATTCCCAGAAGAAAACAAATCAATCCAGTCTCAGACATTAAGAACAGTGATTACCATATTTATATATATATATATAAAGATTCTCTTTCTCTCTATATTGTATATCTATATATGGATGCGACATGGGGGTTTTCATGAAGAAGGGAGTTGGTAGCCTGCTTTCCCCAAACTCGAAGCCGAGATACACACCACATATATTATTATATAATCATCAACTCAATTTTTAATTAATTCATTTTCAGAAGTAAGCTTGTTATCTTCACTCATTTATGGTTTCCTGTGATTGATTATCTCTATTAACGCCATTTCCCAATTGCATGAACTGGTTAGGGTTTCTGTTCTATGAATTCTAGGGTTTGCAGTGTGTCTCTTCCTTCTGATTTCTTTTAATACTTTTTGAGTGGTTGCATCTGTAATTACGATGTGTCTTGCTTTGTTTCGGTGTAGCTGGACTGGAGGAAAGGGAAAGTGCATCCCTTTGTGAGCAAATTTAGAGCCAAATTTCAATCAAAAACTATGCCGGTGAATGTAACTACAGACGCCGATGGATCGTCCAGAATCATCTTGTCTGAACCTACCGGATCAACGGCCGAGGTTTTTGTCTATGCTTTCTTCTTTTGAAATGCGCTGTTTGTTTACATCTAAAGAAGATATGCATTTGACTGAAGATATTTGTTGAATTTGGTTAACTTAATTAGAATTTGAAAATGGTCTCTTCAGAAGCTGGAGTTATCTACTCCATGACTGTATAAATAAATTATTTGTAATTCATGTGCCCTTTTTCATTATTGCTTTTATCAGTTTCAGTAACTATCTCAGAATTCTGTTTGGATTTAACTTCTCTAAATATATATATATATATTGTGGCTTACCGTGGAACTTGCTGAAGTTTCTCATGTATGCATTTACTGGATGGAATTTCTTTATTTAGCTTAAGTCAGCGGTTATATTTCAATCTTAATTGATAAGGTTGGAGGAAACTATTTCTTTTAATTTCTTTGCTGTGGGTGCTTGGGCAGGCGGAATAAGGACTAGATATGTTATGACTATTGGCATATTCTTGGTAGCTAATACTATCGTATAACCCTGCATTGGAAACTTCTTCTAATTTGATTGTACTGCCTTGTGGATAATAACCTTCATTGTGAACCTCACGGTCTTTCTTTTTATTTTATTTTTTCTTCTCCTTTCTTTCTTTGCACAGGTACTTCTATTTGGTGGACAAGTGGTTTCCTGGAAGAACGAGAAAAGACAAGAGCTGCTCTTTACAAGCAATAAGGTCAAAAGCTATTTCGATTAATTCGTGAATAGTATTGGCATTATATGTTCTATATGTTTTTATTTTCCTGGGAACAAAGAACATTAATATTAAAAAAAAATAGCTTCATAATAATTCTTTTTTTTTTACTCTTTGGGTTAATCCATTTTATTGGTGCCAAGAAATGTTTCGTATGCAAGAAAATTTGGTATACATTTTTCCAGTTGTTTGTACTCACTTATTTCTGCGACGTTGTGAGATTTCATGATTTTCATTAATTTGCCACTGCATCTATTGAAATGCATCTGGTCGGCTTGAAGATGAGATCTTCCTCTGGGTTTTTCTTCTATACTGCAGGCTCTCTGGAAACCATCCAAACCCGTTAGGGGTGGAATACCCATCTGCTTTCCACAGGTCAGCGAGCACTAGAACTTCAGAACATCCTCTTGCTTCTGTACCTAATAGGATATACATTCTTAGCTGCTAATGCATCTTGTAGTTTTCAAACTTTGGTTCACTGGAGCAACATGGATTTGCAAGGAGCAGATTGTGGTCATTGGACCCCTCCCCTTCACCCTTGCCTCTAGTTAATAATCAGTCAACTGTGGATCTCATTTTGAAATCCACAGATGAGGATTTAAAAACTTGGCCACATAGGTTAGGTTTCTAAGACTTGATGCCAACATTTCTAACAGCAGCACAAGAGTCAGTATTGTGTATATAAATCTGTTTCTCTCTGCAGATTTGAGTTGCGTCTTCGTGTTTCTCTGGGTGCTGGAAATCTCACTTTGATCCCCCGTGTGCGAAATACTGATAATAAGGCTTTCTCGTTTATGTTCGCTCTCCGTAACTACTTCTCTGTCACTGACATCAGGTTCGCTTTGATATCTGTTCTTCTTCTGAAGAGATGGAGATTGGTTATCATTTTCCATCTTCATTACTTATGAGTTCATGGACAGTGACTGTACATCTGAAAGTTAGCAATTTGATGATGAATAGCCATTTGATCTTTGCTGCTTTATCTCTGTGTTTCCTGAATACCTTACTATCCTTCTCAGATAGGTCACATGACACAGTTTTATTTTGCAGTGAAGTGCGTATTGAGGGATTGGAGACACTTGATTACTTTGATAATTTATTGCAAAGAGAGAGGTACACAGAGCAGGCAGATGCAATCACATTTGATGGCGAGGTAAGCATCGCAGCCTTATTTTAAACCTACGAGTTTGTGTATGATTTACTCTCTGCACTAGTTTGTCTTTCCACTATTAGCTTATTCCATGTCTTCGTCACAGATTGACCGCATCTACCTTAGCACCCTAACAAAGATTGCCATAATAGACCATGAGAAGAAGAGAACCATTGTCCTTCAAAAAGAAGGCATGCCAGATGCAGGTTTTTTTGTTATTCCCAATTGCAGTCGTCAGATCTGTTGAATTTGTTGTTATTTGATTCTTATATTAGGTTCTATGGTGTTATAATGCTGTTGTGCTACACAGTTGTTTGGAATCCTTGGGACAGAAAGTCAAAAGCTATTCCAGATATGGGTGATGATGATTACAAAACAATGTTATGTGTGGATTCTGCTGCTATTGAAAATCCTATTACCTTAAAACCATTTGAAGAGTGGAAGGGCCGTGAAGAGCTATCAACTGTGTCATCTAGTTATTGCAGTGGACAGCTGGATCCTCGCAAAGTTCTTCATGGTTATAGCTGAGATCTTCCATAGTTTAAGTGAGGTTTGCCTATGATACATTCTGGTTTTTTTAAGCACCAAATTGCATGGGCTTTGCTTATCTATAATTGTCTTGTTCTTTTTAAATACCTACAGAACGAGAATGAAACAGAGAGTTCAATGTTGTATACAACCATATAGTTCCAGCCACAGGTTGTTCAACAACTTCCTCATCATGTATTTTGTAATTGAGAGGAATATTATGTTGTTGTATGTGATTTGGTCAACAAAATATGCTCGTCCTGTTTTATATTTGGCTGGATCTACACTTTGCTATTGCAGTATTTTTTTTAATTAATGCTTACATGATAATATTCCACTTAATATTTAGGAGAAATGCATAAAATGATGAGACATGCACCTTTGATGAGGGGGAGAATTCAAATAAAATCTCATATTCAACAATAAAGGAACAGAAATTTGCCCCATTCTCATCATAGCGGGCTTATTGAGCAGTTATTCATCCACTACAACATAGGTTAGCTTTTATTTCTCAAGAATCTGGAACTTTCTTAGAGTCATCTACTAGAACAGTGAAAGCATCGAAGTCCCAAATCTCTCCTTTGCTTCTTTGTCAAAAGGATCATCTCCCAAATATAAGTATACGTAAGCCCTACAGAGTAGTTCACTGTCAACCTTGCTGACAATCTTATCCGTTACTGCATTAACCAGTGACCAAAATTTATGTGAGTATTTTCACTGTGATGACCAATAGCTATAAAAGGATGTAGCAGTGCGAGTGATTTTACCTTTTGTTTGCAGAGTGTAACCAGGAAGCTTGGAAATCTCAATCACTGAACCAGATGCAAGCTTGATATCATCTGATGCTTCACCCATGATCCTTCAGTAAAAATTCAGAATGGTTAGATTTTCTGAAAATGAGTTAATAATTTAGGCTAATAATGTAGTAGTAGTTCATTTACCTTTTTGTCAAATCATCGTTCTTTCCACCCGTCAGCTTCTTTATTGCAGCTCCTAAACCCTCATCAAAATTTTTTCGAACCATGCTCATAGTGAGGCTAGAAAACACTATTACCATACGCACCACCATTTCAACATCACTGTCAATGACCATCTGATACAGTTCTTTTGTCGGTTTAGTTGGTGCTTTTCCCATTTTCTCCCTTACCAGAGTTTTCAGTTTCTCATGGTCTGCATATATTCCTGCAATGACATAATGTTGGTTAGGATATTGCAATAGACAGTTTTTCTAGTGTCATGAGTTTGAATAAGCTTTCTTGTCAGGTACAGTGAAGGGGTGGTTTTTTGATTTTTTGTTTTTTTTCCCCTACTATTTCGGGAAGGGGATTATTCCTACTATTATTAGCTTGCATTTGTATCATTCAAAGTTGTTTCTCATTCTTTTGTTGGTTGCATGTAATGTACACAGAAAAGCTTTCAAGATGTTGGAAAGATTGAGATTTTGATAATGATACCGAAGGCATAAACTTTGATACCCATGCCAAGCATGCTCTTCTTCCTCAGACCAATAGCTATCAACTGCTTCCCATCCTCTAACTTAATAGGAAAAGGAACCCCCGTCTTTGGTTCAACCTCAGCTGGCACTTCCTGCATTTTTTCCTTTTCTTCACCAAGTTTCTTATTCTTTTGATCTTTTGTTTCTTCAGCATCTTTTTCTTTCTGAGCTGCAAGCTTTTCTTTGTCAGCATCATTGACAGATGTCATGGGTTCAGTTTCATTTCCCATCTCTTCTTTGCTCTTTGGATCAATGCCATCTTTTGGTTCTATCTCAACCATCCTTGTCTTTGAAATGACGTCATCCACTGTGGTTGGCATTTTCTAGTAATAGCTATGTCAAGGAAAAGGGTGGTTGATTGTATGCTGTGGGTAGTTATGCATCTGATGGCATTGGGTTTTATAGGGAGGTTTGTAGTGTGGGAAGATGCACGCCATTTATTTTCCCTGCAAAATTTGTGTCTCTTCACGCTGCCTCGGTTTGAGCATTTTGCGATAAAATGGAAAAGTAATTAATTCCTGATCACATTGAATGATAGAGAAACTATTCACGGTTACCTGTGCACATATTATCATGTTTCCTTGCTTGACATGAGTGTAGAACTGCACAGATTTCAAGGACTCGGGACATCATGCATGGATTATCTTTTTAATTAGATTTAGATCTAATACATGTTTTATCAACCACGGTAACTGGATCTAATTTCTTAATGAAAATCTGATCCCATTCATGATAAAAAAACCACAGTAACTGGATGTACCGATCATTACCATTATTACTTACGTTGCATGTTTTTGATGCACAATGTACCATGTGGATTATCGAGTGCTAAAACAAGTGGGATCTTGAGTCTTTCTTGTCTTCTCTTTTTAAATTCTGTATGAGCGGTTGAGCATTTTGTTTCCCCTATCACCGGGTTATAATGTTCAGATGCTAATACTAGAATACAAATGGAAGTTTAGGAGTATGAAATACAGTAGATTCATCATACAACACTGTGACGTTGATAATAAGATGGTCTTTAACTGTGACGTTGATATATATAAGTAGCAGTTACATGTTGAAAAGAAAAAGATTACCATTCATCAAACAATTCATGAGGTGGTACTAATTCTTCTTCTTCAATTCATATTCTAACTAGAACGTTTTCTTCTTCTTGATGGGTATCTATATCATCACAATCAAAATTTCAACTATAATGAAGTGTCTGAATTATTAAGTTATAGACAATTTTCATAATCTTTATTGGCATGTTCAAGAAAGAAGTCTTTCCCTTTTTTTTTTTTGCTTAGTGTACGAGATATTCTCAATGAGTTTCAATTATGAGTGGCACTTTTAAGTTATATCTACATTCAAACTAATCCTCACTTGAGTCGGGTAAGTCCCTTGCGGGAGATAAGTTCTAGTCCAAATTTTTAAACGGCTACATACATGAGTGCGATTTCGATCTCGTGACCTCATTTAAGTTAGGAGAGCACCTTAACAACTCATCTATACTGTGGGATTAAAGAAAGAAGTCTTTCATTCTCTCCAATGCACCTTCACTTGCGGCAAATTTCTCAATTCTAACTTTCGTCAAGGGAATTCCACCAACAATCAACTTGATGAAACTACTGTAATAGAAATCTATAGTCCTTGTCTCAACGTGGGTGTACACTCTCGTTTGGTTGATTGACTTAGAAATGCAGTATTTTCGAATGCTTACCAGTTACCTCATACCTGTGAGTTAGCACCTCTCACTGCACCTCGTTCTCGAAAAATAATATTTTAATCCCTCTTGAATGTAGGCCCTGAAAAAGGGTTGAGTATCTGAAATACTAGGGACTAATACTATTATAAATCAACAAAATGGGCTTGAAATAATGGCCCATAGTTTTGACGTAGCCCATCTCTTAGCTCACTTTGTATGGGCCGGTTGCTCTCTCTCTCTCTTCTCTCTTTCATTTCATGTATCATGGGGGACAGCCTTTTTCGACTCTTCCTAGCTGAACCGTGTTTGGGAGAGAACAATGAGGGAGGGCAATCCAGGAGTCGCCGATAACCGTCAACAGACGCGAAAGCGAAAAAGGGAGAAAAGGCGCACACGTCGTGATGATTCCTCCACCGAGCAGACTTCAAATTCAGCTGACACTAAGCCTTCGGTTTCTGCTCCAGCTGAGAAGCTGAGCTCCAAAACCAGGAGAACGTCATCTTTCCTTGACAAGGTCTCCATCTGTCCGAGTCACACTTGTGCTTTACCTACTAATTACTCTTACTAAATTTCTCATGAAATTGTGGATACGGCCTTGCAGATGAGAGCGCGATTATCCGGCGGACACTTCCGTATGTTAAATGAGAAGCTTTATACCTGCTCGTAGGTCTTTCTGTTTAAACTAGCAAAAGATTACGAAGTTTTCTTTTCCAATTTGTTTAATTATACGTTTTTCTTAAGAATAAGATTTGTTGAATTTATTATGACCTCGTAACCTACTTAGCATGAATACTTGCAGAGTTTTCTGGAGGACTTTGGGGCTTTGGCGAAAATTTTTTTATGAAGAATTTAAAAATAATAATAATTATAGAAAAAAAATATATTTTTTTTCTGTGAAGACTTTTTAAACGGCTCTGAATACATAGCTTATGACTTATGAGTAGCCTTACGAGTGTTATACAAGATTTAAATAGGTTAACCAATAAAAGAATACTTACCTTCCCTTCCACCTTATATTCAAAGAAAGAATTTCCTTTCAATTTTATCTCGTTATCGTGTTTTGAGTCAATTATAAACTTTGATGATCAATCTATACATTTTCTCTCTAAACATGATGATAGTGGAGCGGAGGCACTGGACTACTTCAAAGGAGACCCAGCACTCTTTGATGTGGTAAGAAATGCTCTTGCAAGAGCTCTCTGCTACAGTGTCTGGGATGGTTTATTTGATAGAAGTCTCATCTGAACATAATGTTTCAAAGGCATTACATCTCAACTCAAGCATATCTTGGCTGTTAATCTAGTTTTTTTTTTTTTTTTTTTTGGTTTGTTGTGGGGGGAGGTGGTGAGGGACAGTGAATTTACCTATCAAATTCTGTTTTGTTACTTCTGCTACTTCTTTTTCCTGCTCCAGGTCATCCTACAAGGATCACTTCAGATTTTTGATTAAAAACTTGTATTGATTTTCTGCATTGTAACTTGTACTTATGTACATGGCAGTATCATGCAGGGTATCAAGAGCAAATGACCCATTGGCCTGAGCAGCCAGTTAATATAATCACAAAATGGTTAAAGGATCACAGCCCTTCCTTAGTCGTTGCTGATTTTGGCTGTGGTAATGATAACTAAAAAGGCTACAGTACCCTTCAATTCAATCAGCTCATGACTCTCAATCATTCTATTTTTTCTATTTTATTTCAGGTGATGCTCGGCTTGCAAGAAACGTCAAGAACAAAGTCTACTCGCTGGATCTCATTTCCAGAGATCCATCAGTTATTGCTTGTGATATGTCAAATGCATGTATCATGTTCTTTCATTGCTGGTCTTATTAAAATATGAATAGTTAGTCCTGCCTAAATAGTAAATAGAATGATCAAACATGTTCCCAGAAAAGGCTTCTAAAATTTGTGAGCTGAACAACTTTTTGAATGTTTTTTTTTTTTCTTCTGAAGTCTTCTGGTCATTTGCAGACCCTTCTTGACTCATCTTCTGTGGACGTTGCTGTATTTTGTTTGTCATTGATGGGGACTAACTACCCAAGTTATATTCAGGAAGCTCACAGAGTCCTTAAACCTAGGTCTGATTGCAAATTTTTTGTGTTTCCGTAAGTTTCTATTTGATATCTACTTAAAGGGAGTGACCTTTGTTTTATTTAGTGGATGGCTCTTGATAGCTGAAGTGAAGAGCAGATTTGACCCCAGTACTGGAGGAGCAGACTCAAATAAGTTTTCAAAAGCCATATGTGACTTAGGATTTACTTCTGTGTCAAAGGTTAGCTGATATTGTTTTGGACAAATCTCAGATTAAGATATGAATTCTGACTTACTATTTAACATGTGCAGGACTTCTCCAACAAAATATTTATACTTATGTACTTTAAAAGAAAGGTATCTCTTTATTTCTTCTTTCACATACCCTCCTCTCCCTTTTCTGCAATGCGCTCACTAGAAGACGCCCAGAGACCCATATTTGTGGAGTCTTAATTGTCTATGAGTTACATGTCGAAAGAGCAGTAATTTGGTTTTCCTTCATTACCTGCTGCAGGATAAGGAAAAGCCCAAAGGAAAAGAAATCAAATGGCCTGAACTGAAGCCTTGTATTTATAAGCGAAGGTGACTTTCGGGCATTTGATATGGAGATAATTCACAATCAGTGTGCTAGCAGTTTTCTTGAGTATATTGTGTGCGTTGCTGTTTTCACTTGTGTTTGAGAAAAGATATCGAGGTTAAATATACATTGACAAATTAGCATTACTTGAATCTTAGGTTAGAAAATTTTGCTTCGTTTGGGGAAACTAATTGAGATCACAAGCAATTGGTTATCATTTGTGAGTGGAATTGGACATCAATATACCATAAAAGACATTTTCAAATTTAAGGGGAAAAAGAAAAAACAACTTACATGTTCAAAGATGGACAGAGTACCCAATTTATATATATATATATATATCGTGATGAACGAATTTTAATATTTTCTCAAGACTTTTTTAAAAAAGTAAATAATTACTAAAATTTATATAAATTATATTACATTAAAACTTTAATAGTTACCAAATTTGATATAATTTAAAAGTTAACAGAACCGAGTTTTGTATATATGGTAGACTTATTTGTAAATAATATTTTGGAACCTTTTTAAATCGTGATGCAGTTGGGCACTTGCCTAAGGTGTTGTAAGCTACATGATGGAGGCTTCATGACTTTGTGAATCCCAAAAGGTGAAGCAGGAAGCTGCACACCTTGCAACACAGTGAGTAGCCTTTGGTACATGATTTGGAACAATCTTTTCTAGATTATACATTGTTTCCCTTAAAAACAAGATAACACAACGCCTACCAGAGATCTTATTATCCATCATAATTATTGTCGACTTATTATCCCTTAATGTCATTGTCATCAATGGTACTCTGAAAACAGTTTTTGCCACAAATCAGGAAAATTTTTTGATTCAGTTCTATATTTTTTTCCATTTTTTTTTAACTAGGTTTTAAATTTTTAATTTTGTCTTACTTAATATTATATTTTTTTTCAGTTTTTCCAACTTCATTCTTTCGATCAATTTTCTTAACATTTTCGATTACTTTTACCATGTACATTTTTACATGTAAAAATTTTACTGCCTAAAATATCCTTTAAAAAATTGTACTCGAGAGATTTACACCTTGAAAGTGGTCAAAAATAAAATAAAAAAATTAATCGAAATGACGAAATTGGAGAAATGTTAAAAAATATAATATCAAATAAGGTAAAAATAAAAAATTTAGGATCTAGTTGGGAAAACGTAAAAAAATATGGTATCAAATAAAACAAAATTAAAGATTTAGGATCTAATTAAAAAAACGGAAAAAGATGTAGGACTAAATTAAAATTTTTTTCCCAAAATAATATTAGGAACATTATGGCCATCGTTTGTTGGAATAGTTTCCTCTGTTTATCCTCTGGAAGCTTTCTGATCAAGCATCAGTAAAAAACATCACAAAGATATAACCCAATCCTTAAAGATAACCTTATCAAAATGAACAAGCAAACTCGTTTCCTTTTTCTCCACAAACTAGCAAATATTCAACAATTTAGATCACATTTTTAACAAATCGTGGGGAGGTGATGATATATGTATATATGTATGTATAAACAGGGGCTGGCTAAGCTAAGTGAATCAACTTGAGATAAAGATGACACTTGACAGTAAGCAGTCACTAAGGGATCCACTAATTACTTCCCAGAGAACAAGGAGAAATTATCATATTAGAGCTGCACTCCTCAACCTCGAACAAGGTAAAATCACAAAAACATTGAATATCACTTGATCACATGTAAAGCAGTAGGGCAGAAAAGACACAATAACTAAAGATAACGATTGTAACTTCAGCATAAGAGTGTTTTATTACCATAACTAGTCACATCAAGAAAACATGACTAATATTGATACCAGAAAGAACTAGTAAGGGAATCAAGACTACAAAGTTCAGCCTGTTCAGATACAGTTTCACAGGCCCCATGGAGATTGAATAACAGAAAGAGGAAGAAAGCATGACCTTAGAATGCTGGCGATTAAAATGCTACAGGATCTTTTACACGCCAGCAAAGGATCAGTTCCAAATAAATATATCTGACCTATACATACAAATAAAAGTTTTATAAATACAACTCCTCCTTAAAATCTAAAAGGAGAAACACACTTTGTGTTTTTTGTACAGCCTTTGGAGAGAAAAAAAAAAAAAAAAAGCAACAAAGAATATCAGCAATTCCAATTACACTAAAAGTTAGATTCATAAAACAACAATTTTGGGTTGACTACCGAAAGAATAATAAGAAAAAGTTCGAAGAAAGGAAAGAAAGTAGTACCTAAAAGCAGTTGCAACCGAATTATCCTCTCTCAAAGTGGAAGAAAGAATAATCTCCTTAATAGAGAACGTAATTCAAATAATTTTGCTAAGCAGATGAAACAGAGACCACGATATTAACTAATTTCACTTGGTAAATAGCTAAATATCACCAAAATCTTGCTTCCTAGATAGGCGAAAAATAAGCGTCCGAGTAGGGATGGCAACGGGGACGGGAATATA
>JAXGGT010000116.1:736581-750360 GCA_035583425.1 Marsdenia floribunda | reverse complement strand
AATTTTTTAAAATTCCTACTATAATTTTATTTTTATATAAGTATATAATTAAAAATATTATATATATATTTTGCGGGATGGGGATGGGGATGGGGGCGGGGTCGGGGATTAATGATGAATACCATCCCGGCCTCCATCCCCTATTTTTTGTTTCGGGGAATCACCGTCCCCATCCCCGAATCCGATCAAAGCGGGGATTCTCCGATCAAAACAGGGTCGGTATACGAGTTCTCCATCGGGTATGATTTTAATTGCCATCCCTACGTCCGAGTCGTTCACTAATTTTTCAGCTATACTTGAAATATCAAGGTAGAAAATCGAAGTATACAAATAAGATAAGGTCTGTTATGTATAATGTATATATATATAGTTTAATATGAAATCTAGGTCCGGAAGTTAGTGAAATGTGCTGCTGCGTTAACATCTTCATCTGACGGAGCTTCCTGCGCCATCCAAGTGAATCTCCGGATAGAAGTGAACACGACTGGCCTGGAAGAAATTTGGGGAAAACAGTGGATACGAAGTGCTCTTACGGGACAGGAAGAAATGCCAATGGAGATCGACGGATGTATAATTACGGTAGGCGCGACAAGCGGGGAATAAGCTTGAAAATTGAGAGCCCCAGTGTGCCGGTGTTATTGTCGCCGGGCGACATGACACAGCAGCCAAGCCATACAGCAAATCAGTAAGTCTGAAACCTTGGCGCCAATTCTTTTTTTTTTTTTTCTCTTTTATTTATTTATTTAAAAAATGATAATTTAAAATTTCAAACAAGGGAATAAACAAGTCATATTTCAGAACTAGGTCATCGTTTCTATCTATCTTGACACTGTTCTTATTCAAAATAACTGTAAAATTTTAAAAAAAAAAACATACGTAAAATGTCAAAGAACAAAAATATGGTAATTGGTTTTCAACTATTGGGCGGACGTAATTACCTATAGAAGTTGATGGATAAACCAAAGACTTATTCCAAAACCACGAATTTTGTGACGGTTTTTGGAAGGGAAAAAAAAAAAAAGGAAGAAAAACTTGAGAGCGTTTTATTTGCCAAATTCCGCCACCATTTTTGAGACTTTTTGAGACTTTTTGATCTCTCTCTCTCTCTCTGTCGGTGAAAAAGTAGGAAGAGGGAAAATGGAAATGGCAAAAACAGATAGTAGTAGTCAACACTGGAATGCTTTTCATTTAACTAACCCCACCGACTTCGCTTTCTTTCCGAAGAAAACTATGGATGGGATCCATCAAAATGGTGGCCAATATAAACTGGCTTTTTCCTTCCTTAATTCTTGCTTCTTTCAGGGTGTAACTTTCATATTTTCTCTTCTTCTTCTCCGGGTCAAACCTTGCATTCTTCTCTGCCAAACTCTTCTCTCTCTCTCTTTTTTTTTTTTTTTTTTTAAAATTTTTGGAATTTTTTTTACTTTCAAACTTAATTCTGACATTTTAAATTATAAATATGATTGTTATCAATTAAATTAAATTATATAACTGTCAAACTCTTCTCAATCAATAAATAAATATGTGTAATTAATATACATATATATATATATATAATTTGAAAATAATTTAAAATATAAAAGACATTTTTTAGTATTCTATTATATATATATAAAGAAACTGTACCTTAAAAAATTCAAGTGAATTTGAAATTGAAGTAATTTGGAAAAGCATTGCTACATTTATTTTGTTAATCAAAAGTCAACAAGCGGAAAATTGTGTTAATTTAAGAATCATGACTTGAAAATTTCGTACATAATTTTTATAATAATGAATCAAAATATTCGAAATTATAAATATATTTGTAAAATTTATAAGCGCAAAAAAAAAAAAAAAAAAAAAGTAAAAAGGAATTTAGAAAAAAAAAAATGTGGAGGCGTCGGCCTCAATTTTGTCAAACATAAACCACCGTCAAGTATAGGTTCTGATTTAGACATTCAAAGCTGGTGGTGGTGGGTTCTTGTTTTTTTTTTTTTTTTTTTTTTTTTTAACATTCTTTATTTGACTTAGAAAAATCATGTATTTTTATAAAAATTTGATAGCACACATAATAACTTTATTTTATAAATAGTTTAAATAATTAATATTTTTAATTTAATTTAAAGTTTTTATTCGATTAAAATTATTACTCAGACTTTTAATGAAAACATTTTTTTTAAAAATAAAATTACTCAATATAATTTCTAAGTCATTGTATAAAACAAAAATTTAAGATATATTAATAATTTAGTATCATAGAGTAAATGAAATATTAAACATATTTTTTAATATAATTTAAATTTTTAATGCACTAAGATTATAAATAAAATTATTATTAATTGAATTATGTATTTTTATTAGTATTAAATAAAGTAGATAAAAAAAAATAATAATAAAGTAGATAAAATATTTGTTTACAAGATAAAAGGGGGAGGGGGGGAGAAAAGTTTTACTGTGATTGGTTAGTTTTAGGGGTGTGATAATCACTGTTGCGTGACTTTTGTCTGCCCACAATTCCTCCTTTGTTTATTACGTGTACAACTTGATTTCCCTCTTTTTATTCCTATATTGTTACAAAATTTTCCTCGAACAGTCATTTTTTTTTCCCAAGTGTATATAGGGTGGTAATATCTAATTTGATATGACAATCCGACATAAATACCACACGAAATTAGCGAGTTAGAGTTGAAAATAAACGAGTTCGTATCAGAGCGGGTCAACCAGTTTAATGATAATCGTGTTCGGGTTATAAATAGTTGAACCGCGTAACCTTTTTAAATAATAATTAATTTTTTGTTTTAATTATATATTTTAATTTATTATTAAATTATTTAATAATTTCTATTATTTAATAATTTTAATATTTTATTTATAAATAAATTATATAATATTAATATTTTTATAAATTAAATACATAAATAATCGGTTTAGCAGTGTTGGTATAATTACCATAGCTCAATCCGATACGATTATACGAACTCGATACAATTATCACCCCTAAGTGTATATATGCATATATATTTATATTTTTAAGCTTGCCTAGGATATCTCTGAGCGATTATTAAGTAAAGACTTGCAGTCTTTTACTCAATGACGCATTTTAAACCCATAAGATGCACTTAAAGTGTGTCAAAGTGAATAGTATGATTAAATTGTTTATAATAATATATATTATTAATTTTTAGTATTATTATATTAAAAATGGATCTATATCAATAAATAATAGTAAAAACAGAATCAAATAAAGTCTACGTAACCCTTAAATGAATCTATAGACGGAGGCACAAATATATATATATATATATATATATAATATCTACAATAAAAAGAAAAATAAGAATAAAAATATAAGAAAGAAGAAACGAGAAGGATGGTGGCATCACTATCAGTTGTCGAGGGGCTGCTGTTCCCTTGTCGAGGATCCATTTCCCATGTGCCCACTCCAATTATTTTTAGTTTTTATTTTTAACATCCATCCCTCCATTCCATCCATGTAACCCCCAGATCCTCCTTCAATATATATATATATATATATATATATATATATATCTATGTGTGTGTGTGTGAGAGAGAGAGAGATAGAGAGAGTGAAAAATAACATATCCTTCTTAGCAGCATCTTATCTATTTTGGCAATTTTACCCTTTCATTGTCTCCCAAAATTCTTCCCCATTCATAATCATTTCGATCCATATACATAAAAATAATGTATCCCTATCACAATAACATCACCATTTTTTTAATGTAACCCGTATATATCTATATATAACAACCATATAAAATTCAGGTCAAATATTTTTAAAAAATAAAAATTAAATTTTATAGATATAACTCAAATTAATTTAGATAATAGTTTCAAATATATACTAAATAATCTAACATAAAATTATATTTATACACATTAATATAAATATAAAAACGTTTTCTTTTTTAAAGAATGATTACAAATGATAAAAAACAATTAGTCTAGTGATAATGATTTTACTTATGATCATAAAAAATTATGAAATTTTCAATGATATTGTCCGTTTTGGTATATTTCAAGTGCACCTCATGGGTTTAAAATACGTTATTGAGTAAAGGATTTCAAACCTTGCTTAATAACCATTCACAGATGTCCTAAGCGAGTGATGTAAAAACTCAGTTATATTATAAATATTATTATTAGTTATAAGGAATTATTGTGTGCTACTTATTAGGTTTTCACTATTACTTTATCCACATGAATTAAAATTGGAATATTAAGTTTAGTTATAGTTATAAATAATTGGATTTAGTGAGACATTAAAGCAATGGTAGTTTATTTAATGATAATATGTCTCCAATTTGTTTAAATAATAATAATCATTCTACCAAAAGTGGAATGAAATTTTTAAAATTTCATATTTCTCTAAAGATGGCTTACATAAGGATACTTATTATATTTGTAATAAAAAAAAAATTAATTATTTAAATATTTAATAATTATATTTTACTAAAAAAATAAAAATTTAAATATTATTTAAAACCTTTAAATTAAAAGGTATATGAATTTTAGTATTTATTTTTTTAAATTTGAGGTATTTTTATCTTTATTGTGTCTTAAATTCAAGACCTCTTGGATCATAAGTGAGACTGTTACTAATTAAACTATATCTTTTTGACAATTTTAGTATTTTTTAATAAATATAAAATTTTATTTAGTGATAATTAAAAAAAAAAAAGAAACTATATATTTTTGTTTATTTAATATATATAAAGTTTTTTTTAAAAAAAAATTTTAAAGTTTTAAATTTTAAAAATAATTTAAATTTATAATTTATTGTTATTAATTGAATTAAGCAAATTTTGTCTTATCATAGTAGAAGAGAAAAAAAAAAAAAAAAAAAAAAAGACAACAAAATAATTGACCACCCAATCTTCTGACACAGACTCAGTTCCTTCCGCGGCTTTATCACTCTTCTTCCCTTCTTTCTCTCTGTACTTAGTACTTTCATTACATTACAATACAGATCGAAATATATCAAAAACTCAACGCGGTAAGAAGCTTAAAATAAGCAGCTGCATCCACTCACCTAAACAAAACTCTCTCGGTACTTACTTCATTTTTGCTCATCAGATTCCCCCCCCAACTCTTCTTTTCCCTCTTTACTGCTTGAAGATTTTTTTTCTTCTTCCTCCCCTTCAGCACCTCTCATCAGTTCCCAACGCGGCATTGATTGATCTGAACAGACTTCATTTTCTTTTTGTTCAAAGTTTTCAATTTTAGGATTTTTTTTTTTTTTTTTTTTTAACACGATTTTAGGATTTGGATGATCTCAGAGTGTGGATTCGGAGTATGGGAAGAGGGTTATACTTCGTGAATGTTCTTGTATACTTAATTATTTTGTGTCTTTAATTTTTTTTTTTTTTTTTGGATGAAAAATTCTGAAGTGTTTTTCTTATTAGTTCGGTAGATTTATTTTAGTTGGATACTTGGATGCGAAATAGCAAGATACACGCTTAGAGAGTATAGATAGTGAAAATGGGAGATGGGTTCTATTCGGTTGTAGAGTTCAGTTTGGACCCCAATTGGTTGATTGATCCGAAGCTTCTTTTTGTCGGTCCGAAGATTGGAGAAGGTGCTCATGCCAAAGTCTATGAAGGAAAGTACGTTGACTTCTTTAATCCCTTCTCTGTTTTTCTGCTGCTTCGCCTGAGGTTTATTTTCCAATTGAGAACTTCCCTTTTTTTTTTTTTTTTTTTCTTTTGCCCTCGGAATACAACATTTTTTGTATATTGGCTGTCAAAATCCGTTATTGTCTCATTTTAGATCTTTATTTTAAAAATATTTCTTGAAATCTGTGTAGGTATTTAGGGGGAGGGGGGCGGGGAAGGCTTTTAAGGAGTTGAACTTCAGTGATTATTCTGAATCTCTAATTCTGCTTGATCCAATTGTTTTGCTTAGATACAAAAACCAGAATGTTGCTATCAAAATTGTTCATAAAGGGGAAACCCAAGAGGAGATTGCCAAAAGGGATGCTCGATTTGCAAGAGAAGTTGCAATGTTATCCAGAGTACAGCACAAAAACTTGGTCAAGGTTGGTTTTTGTGTCTACTTTAACTTTCTTTCCTACATTTTGGATATTCTGGCTTGCAATGATAGCTAACGTTTTCTGCTTAGCTTTTCCCTATTTTAATGCTTATACCCTTTCTTAGCAGTTTATTGGAGCTTGCAAGGAACCTGTTATGGTAATCGTCACTGAGCTTCTCGTTGGTGGGACGTTGAGGAAATACTTGTTGAACATGCGACCAAGATGCTTGGATATGCGTGTTGCAATTGGATTTGCTCTTGACATAGCTCGTGCCATGGAATGCTTGCATTCTCATGGGATCATACACCGTGACTTAAAACCTGGTATTCATTAATTATTCCCTAATCTTTTGAGTTTTATTTCCGTTACTGGCCTGTGTAGTGGTCGATTTACCCTTCTTGTACTATGATACGAGGATGTCAAGTTGCTTCTGCTTCTAGAATGAGATAGACTTGTTATCTGATTTAGTTTGATGCTTCCATTGGTTTGTGATGGCAAGTGGTGTATCCCTTCCTTGAAGAAGAAAGTGTAATGCTTTAGATGGTCAGTGGGAGAAAACATGGTCTAACAACTAATGCCCAAAAAATTGGAAGCTATTTGGAACATTTGGATCAGGGGAAACATATTCGGCTTTGGTCTGGATATCAAAACAAATCGACCCAATTAATTTGATGAAGTGTTATTCATCATAATATTGGAGCTTATGTTGTAATAGAAAAGCTTGTGAACAAGAATATGCTTGTATGGTAGAGTTAGTTTGGAGTAAAAGTAACAGCTTCATAAAATATCCCTGATTAATCTTTGTTAAACTAAACAAGAGATGATTTCTCAACCAGGATTTCTGTTAAGAGACAATTAGAAATAAAATATTTGGTTTGCTTGGTGGGGAGAAAGCAAAAAAGAACTTTGCGTGATCTGTTTATATACATTACCAGCGAGCCAGTGTTTTTTTAATATTGGCTTGTATGTGCTAGATTAAAAAGGTTTCTCGTTTAGGTTTAAGAAATTGAGGCAGAATTCAAGATCAATAAATTTTGATTTAGGACCATCTGTTTGTGAATGAACAAGTTTTGTTTGTGCATTTTTCTTCTTAGTTATGTTGAGTGGGATTTTAGAATGGCTCCTTATACTTTCTTGAGGACTGCCTTGTATTTTAGAATGGCTAAAAAGTCACTACATTTCTTCTAGCTTACCTGTTTCTTATGATTTCTTGAGGACTGCCTTGCCTCCCTTTCTTCGCATGCTATATATCCTTTTACTATGCGGCTACTTCAGCAATGGTTTTGATCCTGTTATATTTGTTTTTACCTCCAGAAAACTTGCTCCTCACAGCAGATCATAAAACAGTTAAACTTGCGGATTTTGGTCTAGCAAGAGAAGAGTCATTGACAGAGATGATGACTGCTGAGACTGGAACTTACCGTTGGATGGCCCCGGAGGTAATCAAATAAACCATTGCATTAGCACTGTTATTCCCTCACTTTTGCCCCTGCAAGTGTTGCTATCCATTCAGCGAAGAGTTGGCTAAAGATGCATCCTGCTGTGCTTTGTAGCTTTACAGCACAGTCACATTGAGGCACGGAGAAAAGAAGCATTACAACCACAAGGTGGATGCTTATAGTTTCGCCATTGTACTTTGGGAGCTTATCCACAACAAATTACCATTCGAAGGAATGTCAAATCTGCAGGCAGCTTATGCTGCTGCTTTTAAGGTAATTGCTTCTTGTTCTTTATATCCCTTCCCTTGGTACACTTCCTTTTGACCAGGGAAATTGGAGTTCTTGCAATTGGCTTCTCTGATACCCAAGCATTCAGACACCCAGTTGCTGTTTTAGCCCTACTCCTAACAGACTTTTCATTGGCCCCGTCAAGAAATTATTACCTTTAACTGTGCCATTCTGCTTCTAGTCTTCCCTAAGAAACAATGGAGTTCACCAAAAAAGTATAATATGTTAAAGTTGCAAGATGCCTTATTTCCTATGTAGGCCTTTTTTGTTGGTAAGCGACACTTAACTGCGCTGGTACTGCCTAACTAGCTTATGTAAGCTCTGCTACCATGGGCACCCAAACGATTGTTTGAGAAATCTTTTCATGGAACACTCTTTTAAATTGGATTCAATGGAAGAATCGAAGATTGGAACTTTTTTTTTTTTTGCATCTTTTAGAAGTATGGAAACTTTTTGTGAACTGAAAGAGAGAATAGTGACTCTCTTTGAGAACATTTTCAATGGGGGTGGGCGATTGTTAGATTTATTGCATCATCCTGAAAGATTTAAAAATAAAAAAATAAATAAAAGAAAGAAAATTTAACGCATATATGTCTGGTTTCAGAATGTGAGGCCGAGTGCTGATGGTCTTCCTGAGGATTTGGCTTTAATAGTAACATCATGCTGGAAGGAGGATCCTAATGCTCGACCCAATTTCACTCAAATAATACAGATGCTTCTGCATTACCTTTCGACAATTTCACCACCAGAAGCCGTGATCCCCCACAGGATTTTTACTTCTGAAAATGCCGTCTTGCCTCCTGAGTCTCCTGGAACAAGTTCATTGATGGCACAAAGGGATGATTCAGGGGAAACCCCAAAGACACCCATTGAAAACAGGCCAAGAAGCTTCTTCTTTTGTTTTGACCAGTGTTGTTAAAATCCTTGGCGGATGGAGGGAGCATATGTCTTTCCAGTTCCAACTCATTTCTATAGGCAAGCTCAGGTGAACTATATTAGCAGCAAATGTTAATAGTAGCACAGATATATATATATATATATATATATTCACAGAATAACAATGTCAAGTTAGACTCCTCTCAGTTTAGCTGCTAGGAAAAAAAAAACCTTTGGCATTTGGGTTTTTGATGTTGTTGTTGTTGTCGCAAAAGATGCATGATACAACACACACACACACACACACACACAACAAGGTTTAACATCCATTTTCTCCTGACTGATAGTGTTGAAAAGCTTCTAGATGTTTGGAGTTTGGGGTTGCTGTTATGTATTATAGTTGTAAAATAAAGTCATCCAAAGGCCTTTTACTCTCCTTTTTAAAATGAATATATATATATATATATTGACTAATCTCTCTTTTTACATAAAGAATCTTTTCTTTTCTTCTTCCAAGAATATTGGATCAGTATTGAACAACTCTGTTCCGTCAAACCAAAAAAAAAAAACGAAACCCGGAAAAATAACGCCGTTGCCGGGGATCGAACCCGGGTCACCCGCGTGACAGGCGGGAATACTCACCACTATACTACAACGACATTTTGTTGAACATTTTTTTAGATGTTAAATTATATTCTAAAAATCAGACATTTCTTCCCCAAAACTATAGCATAAAATATCCGTCTTAACATAAATCAAACTCAAAATCTTACATTACATTGAATTTGATGTATAATAATAAAATGGGAAATGTATAGGGTGAAAAAAGAAATGCAAAATAGTGGTAAAAATATATTATATACGCCAATGTTATATATCCATCAACACATGCAATTCAATTCAAGTGCAACTTTATTGGAAAAGCATAAATGGGGTTAGTAAACACACACACACACATATATATATATATATATATATATTTAAAGTGTAAAATCTTATCCTATCAAATACATAAAATGGAGTCTATAAATGTAACAGAAATTAAAGTCTGGTCAAAACTACTATTATTAAGAATAAAATTTTGAATTTTCCATTAGATACCATAATACTTTAAGATTTTAGGAAAAAAAAAAAAAAAAAAAAAATCCAAAATAACATTCGGAAAATACAGTAACAATAAATTATGATCCAATTAAATGCCCTTTGTCCTAACCGTAACTATATCATATTAAAATTTATTACTTTCAATAAAATTACAAATATGGCAAATTGGCACATTTAATCCTCAAACTATTGGCAATTGGTGGTTAAGGTCCTCAAACTATTTTTTTGATGAAATAGATCTTCAAACTATTCAAATTGTGTGATTAAGGTTATTCCATCCAAATTTTCAGTTAAAACACTGTTCACCCGTTAACAAAAAAAAACCCCAAGGGTATTTTGGTCTTTTCACATCCATAATTTAAAAAAAAAAAAAAAAAAGGGTAAAATAGGTGATATACGTATTCATGTACAGGAAGAGAAGGGGAGGGGGACAAAACGAGTGAAAAGGAGGGTTCAGCGTGCTTCGATGAACAAAGAAAAGCTCCAACCTTTGAAGGAGCAAACTGTTGGTTCTCATCGGTGGTGCTTTTCAAGAACCACTTCTACCGTACCTAATTCGCTTCCTACGAACCCTTTTGCTGCACTCCCTGAAACCACCGTGCTTTGGTCCCGTTACTCCAATTGTAAAAGCTTCACTTGCCTTTCGAGGTTAAACTCTGAAATGGGGTTTGATTTCAGAGTGAAAAAATATAGATTCTTGGAGTATAAATCAGATCTAGATCTTTTGATTTCACAGCTTCTGCAGCTCGCCAAGTCTTCGAAAAGTGTTATCCGTCTGGGACTTGACATTGGCGGTGGTACAGGAACGTTTGCAGCCTAAATGAGGTTGCAAAATGGCATATGAGGTTACATATGCCATTGCAGCAAAGGCTGCCAGTGTTCGATGGAGTGGTGGATCTGGTGAGGTGTGGACACGCCGTTAACAGATGGATACCACTTACCGTAATGGAATTCTTGTTTTTTTATGTCGATTGAGTCTTGAGAGGTGGAGGGTACTTCTTTTTGGATAATTTCTTTAGTAAGAAGGTAAATCTTGACAAGGTTTATACTCCCTTGATTGGGAAGCTAGGTTACAAGAAGGTGAAGTGGGCAGTAGCAAACAAGAATGGAGAAGTTTATTTGACTACTCTTTTGCAGAAGCCAGTTTCCAAATAAGATGAAAGGATTCCTTCTTTGTTTTTTAGGTAATTCGTTATTTTCTTAAATGTCATTTATTTTTTGTCTGATCTAGCATACAGAGCCAGAAAAAGGAAAGTGTATGTTTGTGGAAAAAGATGAGAAATTGATGATAGTTCAGAGATTAGGAACTCCAGCTTGCCCTACAAATTTGATGGGAGAATTAATGATAGGGTAATAATGGTGTTACAGCTGAAGAACATGACTCCACCAAATTTTGGAGTTGATCATGTCATCATTATGGCATCCCATGAAATGCACAGAATACAAATGTTCAACCTGTTTTTGTCTACCATTTCCTATTCTGACTTTGGTATTGGTTGTTCTTTTGTTAATTGTTTTCCAGGTATCACTAGTTTCAGCCAAACAATGGCAGATCATATCATCCCTCTTGTTCAGGATCACAAGCAAGCTTTGCAGGTGTTAACTTGGTCAAACAGATTCTTATTGGAGCAAAAACCTGGGGAAGACAGCGCCAAATTTCAATTCAAGAATCACCCATGTTCCCGTCAATCTTCTAGTTCTTTTTTGTTTTTCTTGTTTCGTTAGTTGTAATAGTTTTGTAACTGCAAGCAATATCAGAGCAAAATAGCTATGGCAGAATGTCGCCATGTTCAGGTTAAATTTATAGTGACAATGCAACTACCGGGAGAAAACAAGGTTGAAATTCTCTTTCACTCCCTATGTAAGGAAAATTGTTATATGTATACTGTTGTCCAGCAGTCAAAGTGATACAAATGGCAATAGATTTTTACATTCTGAAAAGCTTGCACTGCATTTTTCATATCCCATTGGGGAAGTATATATATATATATATCAAATTCAGGCATCATCATTAATCTGCATATATAAATAGAAATGACGATCTCTGTAATCAATTGCTAAAAGAACTTCAAGTATGCACATAACTGCAAGTGCTATAAAAAGTATTATCTGATTCAGCAACAAGACTGAAGTCTAAAAAAGAGATTTTAGGGCCATAAAGGTCCCCAAAACCCTTCCCTCCCCCCAACTAAGAAATGTAAATATACATACATATCATTTTGACAGTTGGCTATGCTGAGGAGATGACGGAGATTAAGGCCATTGATCTTCGCAGCAAGAATGAAATCATTTTCAGTAAGATCATGTTCATTACTATAGTGGCTGCGCTTTTGAGGTTTCAACTAGCCTTAGTGCACTTTAAAATAATGAAATGATTTGAGATTAAATCTCAGATGGGATGCATGCCAATGGTGATTATTAACATTTTTTTCTTTTGCATTTTTTTCTAGTAGAGCAAAAAGTAGCGAAATCAAAAGTGAGCTTTGTTCACATACCAAAATAAGAATCGGAGAATGAAAGAAAGAGAGAGAATGGTCATCTAATATGTGCCAAACATAGAAATTTTATATATGAGATACCATAGCCAATTCTATCTCAGAGAATCCAGTCCTGTGAGGGCAAAGCCTGTAAAATGGGAAGCTTATCACTTTCTAGCTTGTTCTGATGTTTAACTGGTGGTAATACCCATTAAACAGCCTAAAGCCATGTTATTTACATAGTGTATATATATATATGTATATGCATATATATAAGTGTTGCATATCTATTTCTTCTCGGTAGCATTATGGAATAGAACAATTGCCAGAGTGACAAGAGAAGCATAAACTGAATTGGGAACTTTCTGAACCATTTTTCCAACACCAGGGACACTTTTGTTGACCTCATTGTCAGTAAAGCTACTGTTGGTGCCACTGCCAAAGTGATGATCAATCCTTGGCTCACAATGATGAATGTATCTTTTGTTAGCTGGCGAATAAACTTCCTAAATTCTTCACGGTCCAGCTCTCCATCCAGGTTGATATCACATTCCTGCAAAATGAACCCCCCCCCCCCACATATGGTGAGACAACATGCTGGAAAATGGAAATCGCTTAATAATGGATAAAATTTTGACCCCAAGAACAAATATAAAGGACATACAATTTTCTAAGAAACGAGTGAACAAGAAAGAGATGGAAGATATTGTAATCTAAGCTTTGTGTAAATATTTTAACTCACCTGCATCAAGATTCTAATTTGCTCTTTTGATGGGGGATCAAATGAGGCCCAGGTAAGCGCTTATTAATATCACTAGGAATTAAAAGTTAAATGTCACTAGAACAGCACAAATAAAAAGGTGTTCTCATAAATGCAAAAGTATTTGAGTATAGCATCTTACTTGTATACAAGCAGCACTGCAATATAAAGATCTTCAAATGTCAAATTTGCTCTACCTGCTTCATTCCTGCTTCATTCTTGAAACGATCAAATATCTTGTCCGTTATTTTTTGACTTTGTGCTTCTCTCTACTGCCTACCTGCACGAGATGATGAAAAATGTACAGTAGAATGACTCAGTATTTGTCTTGGGAATCGGTTAAGATGTTCTCACAAATGCCATAAAACTCATAAAAAAATAGAAGTAAGGGAACAACTATAATCCAAAAGCCCAGGAATTCCATTGGCAACAACAACCACTATAATCCAGCGTTTAGCTGATAAACTCAAGATCATGTCAAACTAGAAACCGGATCTCATCTGAGCAGGAAAAAATGATGCAACAGTATCCACAGGACAGCTATATGAACTACTTATAAACAAGTAAAATTGGCAAATTCAATCTTGCAGAGAATATAAAACAATGATTTAAGAATCTAGGTACCAAATGAATGAAATTTTGGAGACTAACATAACAGAAACCATAACCATCAATTTCATTCAAGTTGCTAGAATTATATTAGAGTTCCAACCAATCCAAATATTACTCGAGGGTTTCAATACTATATATCAAGTTGAATAGCATATTGAATGAAACCCACCATGATTTTGCATTCAACATCTT
>JAXGGT010000116.1:689229-736481 GCA_035583425.1 Marsdenia floribunda | reverse complement strand
CATTTTTACACAAGTTTTAAAAGTTGGGCCATTCACTGTGCGTCTGCCAAAAACAAGGCCATTTTAATCAAAAACCCCTACCTTTTCCTATCTCTTTTGTTAGCAAGCTTTTTCATTTTTCCCCTCTTCCTCTATACAAGCTGCAATACATACGTATAAGCAGTATATTTTGCTTTTGACCCCCCCTTTTTTTTAAAAAAAATTATGGATGTGAAAAGACCAAAATACCCTTGGAGTTTTTTTTTTTTTAACTGGTGAACAGTATTTTAACTGAAAATTTGGATAGAAGGACCTTAATCACATAATTTGAATAGTTTGGGGATCTATTTTACCAAAAAAATAGATTAGGAACCTTAACCACCAATTACCCATAGTTTGGGGACTAAATGTGCCAATTTACCTTACAAATATATATATATTTTTTATATCTAATAATATCATTCCAACTCATAATTCTTTATAATTATGAATACCCGCACTTGTGGGTATATCTCGAACTGCGAAACCCTGGGTGAAGTTTAAATCCTTAACCTCTTGACAAGCTAGGAGGTAAGGGAGAAACTCGGCCTTGACCTATAGCCAGGAGAGATTCGAACCCTCAACCTCTTGGTTTGCCAAGAGGTAAGGGAGAGACGCCTAGACTAATAGGCCAGGCTCTAGGCCAGGCGAGGAACTTCATAATTATGATTATATTATTACAATAATATACTTTATAACAGAAAGATTTATCCAAATATTTACTTTAGCTTTTCTGTCAATTAATAATCCGTATCCACAGTCCTCCTCGTTACTTACTTTTCATTAAGCCGTAGACATTGTAGAGTACTAAAACGTGTGTCTCAAGAAAGGCCAGCCAACCATCTGTGTGTATATATAATAAATAATAAACAATAAAAATAATAAAAAAGTATTTATAATGTTATGTAAATTGAGTTGTGTGATTATTACGAATATACCCCCAACATCAAGCTAAAACCATCCAAACAATTATTCAGAGCAACTGTGTACAAAAATGTCAATCCAATAAAAGAAAAAAAAAAAAAAAATGAAGAAGAAGAAGAAGAAAAATAAAGACGTTAGAGTATCTAATAAATTATCCAGAAATAAATTACACTATTTATAGCTTGGGAAGCAAGTTATACGAGGCCCCACGAAATTTACCGTTTACTCCCAAAACGAGGCAAATTCCCAGTTGTAGAGACTGTCGTTGTTCCGAATCTAAGGTTCGGAACTAGGCTTTGTCAACGGTGGGGCACGTTGGAAATATAATATATATTTTTTTTTTTGGTTCGGGTACATAGGATGGCTGAGATGCTCACCCAAAGCTACAGACTTGGAACCCAAGCCTCTCGTAACTCGGTTTCCCGCCCATTCTCACTAGTATTTAGTTACTTAGTCCAGTGGAGAAAGAGGAAAGTTTTTTTTCACACACTAACTGAGGAGCGAGTGAAGTAAACTTCTCAGTTCTCTCCAGCTTTGTTCTTCGAATGTCTATTTGTATCTTCGTGCCCGCTGCTTTGTATGGCTAGGTAACAATACGGGCACAGAAATCTGTTTATATTAGTCTAAAGAATTCGATATGGGAGTTCTCAAAGGGAAATTATTTGGGGGTCGGAGCAATTGATTGATTTCAGATTGTATCTCGCATCGGGTGTGATTTCCATTAACAAAAAAGAAGCAAAAATGTAATCTTTTGTTAAAAATTTTGATGCTCATTGATTGATTCATGGGAAAGTTCTTATCTTTTCAGCGTATAAGAATTTATTGGTTTTGGGCTGGCTTCAATTGTTTGCAGATAGATAGATAGATAGATATAAGACCCCCTAATGCTTTGATTCGATTTTAGCTGCATGTGGATAAGAATTTATTGTTTTTGTTGATTTTGATTTTTTTTTTTTTTTTTTCTTTCCCTTTTGTGGGGCTCACAGCTTACCGCAGTTAGCCAAGGAGAAGGTTGAAGTTTTGATGAATGAAATATCTGTCCAAACGAGGAATTAAGTGGGGGGTTTGATTTGATTTAGCTGCACCATTTTGGAAGGAAAATGAGTTTTCTTTTTATGCTTGAATTTCTTCAAACACCAAAACGGGTTTTTGTTAACAGACAGTTAGGCTTGGGATTAAAGTGTGCCTGCTACTTTTACTTTCCTCATTCACGCACTCTTGTGAAAGTGGTCGTTTCAATTTCAATTGAATAATCCATGGTGGTTACAAAGTTTGGGTTTTTAGAAAACTAATGTGAGTATTTTTTTGGTATCATTGAGCAGTGCCACTCAACAATAGTGTGGAACTCTTCTTTTAGTTGTGATCATCATGTATTTACAGTCATACAGTCACTCCAATACGTATGGGTCCTCTGATGCTCTGGCTGATCTGATATTATTTCCGTAAGCTTTTCTGTTTGAATTTGTTTGAAAAAATGTTTGTTGATTGAACTTTCCTTGTCATAGGTCTTGGCTTATTGATAGTAGGGGACTTGCAAGCAAAGTGAAAAATGCTTCTCTGCCCGCTGCAAATCAAATCAAAGATTGTGGGGCAAATCGTGAATGCCCAAATTGCCATTATCTCATTGATAACAGTGATGTAAGCTGAATTTTGGCAGATAGATTTACGTTTACTTGTGTCTCTGTATGATGTACTGATGCTAACAATTTTACGCATATTAAGCTGATAGCTTGATCCTCGTTCTGATTTATGCTTTTCTTTTCAGATTTCTCATGAATGGCCTGGTTTGCCAGTTGGTGTGAAATTTGATCCTTCTGATGTAGAGCTATTGGATCATTTGGCTGCTAAATCTGGGGTTGGAAATTCAGAACCTCATAAATTTATTGATGAGTTTATCCCAACACTTGAGGGGGATGAAGGGATATGCTACACTCATCCAGAAAATCTTCCAGGTGAGTTAATCCCAAATCCTGGACATTTACTAATGCCTTTTGTGTACTGAACATGTATGATGTACCAAGTTTTTTAGTTTAAAAAAAAGGTTGAACTTTAGTAGTTCAAATGGCATTTTGTTTTCCTTGGAAGTATGCTGTCTTGCAGGAGTTTTGTCTGATTTATCAACTTGGAAATAAAATGTTTCTAACTAAGTCCTCATTATTTTTCTTTTGTTGAGCATTTCTCGGTTCTGCATTTGCTTAATTCCGTCCTATGATTCTGGTGGAGACTTGGTACATGTGTCTTTGGTTTGTGATTGAAGTGGCGACAAAAATTGCTGATCATCTTCTTGTTTTCAGGTGCGAAGAAGGATGGAAGCAGCATCCACTTCTTTTATCGAACCATGAATGCCTATGCAACTGGTAAGCGTAAGCGCCGAAAGATTCAAACACAGAGCAGTTTGACGAAGGAGCAAGTCCGCTGGCACAAGACTGGTAAAACCAAGCCTCTGATTGAAAATGGAATGCAGAAAGGATATAAGAAGATCATGGTTCTTTATGGGGCTTCAAGTAGGGGATCCAAACCTGATAAATCCAATTGGGTCATGCATCAGTACCACTTAGGAACTAATGAAGATGAGAGGGATGGTGAATATGTGGTTGCGAAAATCTTTTATCAGCAACAAAAGCAGGGAGACGATGCTGCTCGGACGAAAATCGAAGAATCTGACATTATCTCATTCAGGACTAGCCCCAGGACTCCCAAAATAGTTGCTCCTAACCCACCTCGTGCTGGTGAAACTCCTTCTTGCGAGGATGTTGCAGACGATAACCTAATTAACTCACCAATCCAGGTTGGTAGCAACTTCCATCTCTATGTTTTCTTAATGACTTACCCACTACTTCTTGTCATTCCTCAAATCCAAATAGTTTCTTTAGTACAACATGTAATCAGATTTTTCATTCAATATGTATGCTATATCAAGAAATTTATGTCTTTTAAACTGAGTATCTTAGGTATGGGTTATATTTTTAATCAAAGTGCCTCATCTGAGCTAGCTTGTCTCGGAGCATGTAGATTCAGAATTTCTACTGCATATACCGTACTGATTTCTGTTCCTAAAACATGAGTTAGGAGGTAGAGTTTGTGAAGGAGGAGGGTCCTTATCCTGCTTCTTCTTGTGACTCTCAGTTAAAAGATGAGTTTGAATACAAAACTTGGCTGGCTGGAGAGTCCCAGGCTGATGACATGAGCAGTATGGATAGGTTATTACAGTGCAATGAAATAATGGACTCAAACACTTTATCTACTGATTTTGGACTGAGAAGTGGACCTTCAAATCCCATTTTTCGTAACAATACCAATGATGCATCTCAAGGAAATAACAATTCGGGCAGTGGAATAGCTGAACTCGAGAACTTAGAACTGGATACTCCCCCAGATTTTCAGTTTTCGGTAAGCACTGATCTTTTTCTATGTAAACTATTTTTCTCTCTTGCATGTGAAGATCATCGTTTTGATCGATCCATTTTTTGGGCAGGATTTTCAGTTTGGATCGCAAGACAGCATATTTGGTTGGCTAGACCAACTGTAGTTGATAGGGGAGCGCAAAGCTCCCCCAGCTAAGGCAATGGACCAACTTTATATACCCAAAACTCATCCTTGATTGAAAATCATCAGACTATGAAGTCAATTCTGCTGCGCAATTAGGTGTTCGTGGGGCTAGTTATCTAAGACTGACGTTAATCCTTTGCTTTCTTTTGATAAAAAGCGTTCTTAAATCCTGAGAAAACTCAGGCCATGGAGTTTGGACAGAAAAGTATTTGGAAGAATGTTGTTGCCCAATCTACTACAGTCGTCTACTGAGAAGAAACTCCAATTTTTGTTTCAAGGCAGTCGGTCTCTTCTGTATCCGACATGAGTTTAAGATTGGTGAAAGTTGTTCGTGCATGCCTAAGCCATGACAATGGCAATGGCTTCTGTTACCTCCGGAAATTCTACCCTTTAGCGTGCTTACTTAATGTGCAAAAATTCATATTCAGTTGAAACATAAATGGATTTGTTGTAATAGATTCAATCTTGTACTTTGTTGTGTTTATTTTCTTTCCTTTTTTATTTTTTATTTGTTTAGCCATTTAAAACTCTTTAGTGGCAATTTTAAAGTAAATTAGTGAATTCAGTCATAAATATTTAAAGTAACGTTTTGGTATGTTTAATTTAAAATATTTTATTTTGATATTTAAAATATTAAATAAATTATATTTTAGTAATTTTAATTTTTATGAATAAAAAAATAGTTTAAATGATAATAATAATAATAAATGTTTGAAAATTATTTTTATTTAATTTTTTTTTATTTAAAAGGATGAAAATTATCAATGTTTAAAATATTAAAATAAGTTACGAAAATGTAATTTAGTCATGAAAAGTACGTACAATTTCAAAATATATATATATATATATATATATTTAAGGTTATATATACTTCTGAAACTATATTCATTCATTTTTCTAATTTTCTACCTGGAGTGGGCCTTATTAGATCATGGGCTTGGGCCCAATCTGTTAATGTTTGGTTTGAAATGGGCTGGATTGCGCTTTAATTTTTCTACTTCCCCTCACCCGCTATATTAATTTAAGTTCATGATGTCCGACGTCGTTTGCTGTATAAAAGGATAAACCCTTGTACGTACTTCGTCAAAATGCCTAAAACCCACGGAGAAGGGAACCACCATGGAAATGGCCATTTGCTTGGGACCCGAATTCTTGCTCTTAGTTTGATTGAAGATGAATTATAATAAGAGCTAACGGCGATTGATTTGAGGGCATCTGGTTACCATTTCATGATGTTCGCTGTCAGAAATCTTCAGAGGAATTCTCTCAGAACCATTTCTTCTCTGCTGTTCCTAAAAAATGCTTCTAGGTATTACTATATTCTTTCTTTCTTTGAGTCTTCTGAACCATTTAATATGATTTATAGCCACACATTTCTTGTGGGATTTTAGCTTTTCTAATTCTTTTTGTTGGAAATGGTTGACTTTGCAGAAATGTTATGACTGTAAGGAACGAATGCGGGAAGCTGGGATTGGATTCCAGTCTGATCGAGGCGAATTTTCAAGTGAAAGATGCCTCTTTCACTTCAATGAAGTTGTGTAATTATTTCTACGGGGCTCGGTGTTTTTCAGCAAAAAGTATGAGGAGCAAAGTGGAGAGGCGGATGCAAAAGGAGTCTGGAAAAACCTTGAGGGAAATTCGGAGAGCTAAGAAACTGAGGAAGAAATTGATGACTGACGAGGAACGCCTTCTTTACAATCTCAGAAGAGTATGTTATGTTTATTTTAACTTCCAGCAGCTGAATCCTTTCTTCCCTGTCTTTGGGGATTTTGAGGAGTTATGTTTCTATCTGTGCATTTACTCTTGCTATAATCTAGCTTCTATATATATATATTAGCGTTATCATTTCTGTCTGTTTCAGTTGAACTTAGTTTTAAGAGAGGAGCTAGTAATTACTTGCACCAAATAGTAGCTGACGTTTGAGTCCTGTGTGAGATGTTCCATTTTGTGAAATAGGATGAATATAATGGATAAGTTACTTTTTTATGAGTTCTAATGCATTTTTCATGCATTCATGAGTTGCATTGACACCATGATATCTGGTTTATTTGAAAACTTCATCTGAAGTCCCCCAAAGAGCCTATTCCCCCCGTCCCCCAAACTAGAAATAAATAAATATATATATATATATATATATATAAATTTAATATTTTGTTTACCCTAATTCTTAAAATGTTAATAAGATAAACTACTAATTTTTGTGCTCCATTTTCATTTTGACTAGTGTAGGCGAAGAAGAAGGTGGCTTTGCTTCTGCAAAAGCTGAAAAAATATGAGCTCCCTGAGTTACCACCTCCACGACATGACCCCGAGCTTTTGACTTCCGAGCAACTACAAGCTTTTAAGAAGATTGGTTTCAGAAATAGGAATTATGTTCCTGTTGGTGTCCGTGGAGTTTTTGGAGGTGTAGTCCAAAACATGCATCTTCATTGGAAGTTTCATGAGACAGTACAAGTTTGCTGTGACAACTTCCCTAAAGAAAAAATAAAGGAGATGGCAAGTATGCTGGCAAGATTGAGTGGTGGCATTGTGATCAACATACATAATGTGAAAACTATAATAATGTTCCGGGGAAGAAACTATCGGCAACCAAAGAATTTGATACCAATTAACACGCTTACAAAACGTAAAGTAAGTATCTATAGTTTTCTGTTTTATATTACTGCACGATGCCAAGTGCTTGTTTCTTAAACTTCTTGCAAGCCTTTTCCAGATGTTTACATTTATACTACCAGTAGCCATTAATTAATTTCATAGTCTAGAGGGGTTCCTGTTCTGTTCCGTGAGACATATTGTGTGCTTTAATGTTTGGCCCATTGGAAAGACTGAAATTATGTGTTACATAATAGTTATTTGAGAATGTTAAGGTTATTGTTCTTTCTTCACCTCTTCTTCTTGTCTAGATGTTCTCTTTTATTTGATTTGAGGTAATCCAAATATATATGTGTCACATTTACCACGTCCTTGTGCATTTTTCAATAGATTTCTCTTGGGAACTTCCATTTTTCTTTATCCTAGCTCAAAGTAGAAACTGTGGATGAATGACATTTTTTTTCTCCTTGCATGGTATCTTGCTGCTTTCCTTTATTTATGTGAGAATTTATACATTAAAACACACTGTTGATAGCTAATGAATCTCTTCTGTCTTCCCTATTCAGGCACTATTTAAGGCAAGGTTTGAACAAGCGTTGGAATCTCAAAAATTAAACATAAAGAAAATTGAACAGGAGCTCCGCCGGAAGGGGGTTAATCCTGAAGATCCTGTTGCCATGGCTAGTATCCAGAGAGTAGCTTCAACATTCTTTAATGCAATTGACCAGAAGGAAGGGAGCCCTTATGTCTTTCGGGAGGATAAAACTACACAAGTGGACTCTAGTCGTACCCTTGAGCAATCACAGTCAGCTGAAGACAGTGACCAGGAGGAGCTTGATAGGTTCATTGCTGAAATAGAAGATGCTGCAGATAAAGAATGGGCTGCTGAGGAAGCTGCAGAGGAAGAAGAACTGGGAAGGATCAGATATTGGAACCAAGAAGATATAGGTGGCAGATCTCGAAGATCTAAACAGATTGGAAGTGAAGATTCAGATGATGATATTAGAGAAAGGACAAGTGGCTGGAATAATACGAATGGCAGAAAGAGGACAAATGTAAGTGGCGGTGATATCTCTGACGATGGTGTCGAATGGACTTCAAATGACATTGAAGAATTAAGCAACTATGAGACAGATGCTGAAGATTCTGGCACCCCACATAATAAATTTAATGTGCATAAAGTAGTGAAAGGGAAACCAGGAAATGTGGGTAGAACTGCTAAAAGAGAAAGTTTCAACAGAAATGAGAATGCCAAGTCTTTTGCTAGAAAGGCTGTGGAAGATTCTGTTTCAGATGACATGTTGAGTGATCTGGAAGACGCCATGTGGGAATCTGATGATGGTGAAGGGCATAATGTGAAAGATTCTAGAGTACCTGGGTATGATTATAGGAGCAGTAGTAGTGATGAGGATAACTGTAGTCCAGAGAAGGGAGATGGCAAGAATACAATAGTTATGACAGAGGGAGTTCCTATTGTTGATCATAGTTCTCAAAGAACCAGAGGGTTTTCCGTATCAAGATCAAGTAAGTTGAGGAATGGCCGTACTGGAGGTAACAATAAGGAAGACTTGCAAAGGCATAATGCTTTCCTGGATGATTTGTTTGGTGAATCAGATGCTGAAGAAAATGATGGCTCGGTAAGCTCAAGAAATTTGAAATGTTATCAGAGCAAAGATGGAAGTACTGAGCCAGCAAAGAGAAATGCAAACTCAAAGATCAATAGCTCTAAAGAGTTGGACGAGACATGGGACAGTGATTAGCTTTGTTAAAGAGTAAAAAATCTTGGGGATGCCATGTCTGCAAGATGAGATATATTGGATAAAGACACTGCTGTTCCTTTGTTATTGACATGTGAACACTGCCCTTCGTGTCTTGCTGGAAAAAGAAACCAGAAAGAGTTGGAGAACCCTTCTCTTCTTGATTGGTAAGAACGGGAGCAAATGCATTTTAGTATATCATCTGCCCCTTTGTACGCCTTTGGATTCATTCATTACTCGGGAGTTAATTTTGAAGATGCTTGCAATTCACATAAGTTGTGGGGGTTGTACATTATGGACCAAATTCTGTGTCATTATTCATTTTTGGGAGAAATTCCTCTATTACATTTTTCCTTTTTTTTTTTTTTTTTTTTAATTAATTTGTGATTTAAGTTAGTGGAAAAATATGATTGGAAGTTCATAATGTTTGGTTGAAATCCTTTCTGTTTATTTTTTAAGAGGTGAACAGGCTTACAGTCTTCACAAAGACCTGGAGGAATTAACCTTGAGCTGGCACCGGCAAAGGGATTTTAGTGTTAAAAGTATAAGTTACGCCATGACTTATTGAATACAAACGTACACGAAATGATAGGTCATTCAAGTCAGTCAACACCATTTTTATCTTCAACACCAATAAATGCTGTAGGGAGTACCCTATTGTGAATCCAGAATTGGTTGGCCCAGAAATGGACAATTTCATTTTTTTTTTTTTGTGATAGTTGAAATTGACCAATTCATGCTGGTCTAAAAGAGGAGAAGACTAATATCTAATATAATGACAGTAAAAGAAATCTTAACCAAAGACTAGGGATTGAAATCAGATAGAAAGCCGCAGTTCTGTCAAATCTTTCTTTTGACTTATTATTGCTCCGATGAACAAACTACTTTCCATATAAAAGCAAAAAATAAAAAAATAAAAAAAAAAGTTACAAGAGGCATTTAATTGTATTCCTGTGGTGGTTACGACAAATGACTCCCCTTCACTAAACCCCTTCTTTCTTTTTTTGTCCTCATCTTTTTAACCTGGTATTTGAAAGGGCTTGGAAAGTTTGGGCAGATTAACTAAAAGGCCTCTATAACTTTTGGAAGGTAGTATATTACCAAAAAGAAAAAGTGGGATTGGTGTTGAAGATGTTATAACTTAACAGCCATGGCCTAGAATACTTGATTTATCAAATATAGGTTTTAAATTTGAATTTCACCACAAATGATCATCTTGTGCTGAATTTCAATTATATGTTCCAATCTTAAAAGTCTCTTTTTATAAATTTCTTTTAAATTAATGGATAAAAATATTAGATTACTTTAAAAAAAAAAAAAAAAAAAAAACCAAATAAGAGTCACGGCCGTGATTGACGCTTTCTTTCAAAAAGTTTAGAGCCATAGAGCCACAGCCACAGAGGTAGGGGTGAAATTACAAATTGCGACAATGAGGAAGAGGACGAAGTAAGGTGACCATGCTCATCTGACTCCTAAATTATACATTTCGATTTATTTTTACCAGTAAAATCTGTTTGCTTCGAGTTGGAATTTTTTTTTCCACAAGTAAGATATTTAATCTGGAGATCAAAAGTCTTAAGTACATGACAATATTCTATAATATTGGGGCATGAAAAGCAAGATATTTAAGAGACTAAGGAATGACTTCAACCACCAAAATAAAAGATTAATGTCCATTCACGTGGTGGGGTTTCTCTCTCTCTCTCTCTCTCTCTCTCTCTAAGAGAAGGTGTTTTTGGGGAAATAATTACAAACAAGGCGTTTCGACCCCTTGGTTGCGATAGTTCCATTGACTAATACATTTAAGTTATCTATTAGTTATATTGTATGTATTTTTCAGTTGAGAATTATTAATTGCTAGTAATACCAAGTTACGGTTTTGATTTGTCAGTAAATGCTGTTAATAAAAATAAGGATCTCTACTAATTTTGGGATTGGTTGAAGTCACTCCGCTTAAGTGAAGAATTCGAATTCGAACTCATGTATGCAGAGCTTTATCCACTATTGATAGGTATACTACATGTTAAATTGAGTAAAATTGTCACTCTTTTAGAGTATGTGTCAATTTAACTCAATTTAATATGGTATCAAAGCGAGAAATCCTGTGTTCGAATCCCTGCTATTGCTCTCATTTATTGATTATTGTGCACGTGATTTAACCTCTCGCTATTTAACAACTATCTAGAGCTACCAACGAATTAATCAAATATGAATAATATGATTAAAAGATATTTTTCCAAAGTAATAAAATCTGTTTTAAGTAACCGAGACTCAAAAAAAAAATTCATAAGGATCTCTCTCTCCGCTGTTGCTGATATCTCCATTTGGCAAATACCAAATCACTTAAAAAGAGGCAATATATAAATGATTGTAGCAGTTGGGATTATTAGATAATGGTATCACGAAGACCAAGACAAATTTCCACAGGAGGAAATTATCATTATGGTATGGTGCCCAACATGTCCTAATCAGTTCTCAGCAAAACCTCTCATATTCAAGAACAGAAAAGAAGAAATTGCCACAGAAGGAAAAGATAAAACAAACCAAGCGTGTGTTCAGATATATTGAAGGAGGACAAAAACGACTTAAAGAAATTTACATGTTTTAAAGAGGAAAATGGAAAGAACCCCGGGAAAATGCTATTCACTATCCTGCAATTATAAGCTACACAGCTAAGGAAGGCCTCTCCCCCCCCACATAGGCCAGACAGCTCAAAGTAACAAAGACATTATCTAAGCAAATAAGGAAAACAACTAGCATTTCTTGGTCAAAGAAAAGGGAAAAAAAAAAAAAAAATGATCTAAACTTTCTCTTCATCATAATGTTACATAAACCCACTCCGTAATCATGAATTACACGGTAAAAAGCCATTAAAGATGGCGAGGAAAATACTGAACCTTCTATATATGGTTTACATTGGCATGGATGGATGGTTAGCTACCTTCTCTCTTACAGTTCCCTGGCAAAAGATACTTGTACTTGTCAGCATTGTTGAGCAAATGTACAGGAAGATGAACTGCCGAGTAAGAATGAGGGATAGGTCCCAACTTCCCAATGATTTCCTTGAATGTATACTCTTCTGGAAGCATGTCATATAAATCAACTCCTCTGCATATGATACTCTGTATCCTTTTGGGATCAAGGAAATGAGAGAACCTAACACGATCGTTGTGGCTATAGGCTTTCATTTTGAATATAAAATCACTGATGGAGCGGAAACAAAAGCTACAATGCCAGCCTGAATCCGATAAGAGGTAGTCAGTCTGGCGATAGTGTGCATACCTAGTCTTCCCCCTCTGGTACCTATGGACTGACGCTCTCCAGCTCTTGTGGTCCACCAGAAACTCAAACGAGTACAAGTAGTTCTTAAGCTGAAGATGGAGAACTGGAGGAATGTCATCGCACCACCTCAACAGATCGATGGTATGCCTGCTCGGTATTTCATCGACATCTGACATTATCAGCAAGTCATCGTCCTCAATCCCAGCAATACGAAGAAGCTGGTCGAGTGCCACCCTTTGAAATGCCTCCTCAACAAAAGGGTTTTCACCTTTCTGAAATCTTCCTCCAATTGTTCCATATGTCAATCTAGGCTCGACAAACTTAAAACTACCCCTGTTGGCTGCAAAAAAGTGTGGCTTCACTATACCCGTAAATGTAGAGTTTGATTCGAGAAGAACAAACTGTGTGACATAAGGATACAACTCTTTCCACCGGATTGTCAACATATCCACTTCATTATTGAACAGAACTGCATCAAACACGCGTCTAGGGTAATCCCGCATTCCCCAACCATGGAGCCTACAAAGGTTCTCCATCGAGATGTTCTCGTGGTAATAGTGAGTCATCGGAATGAAAGGCCTTGGAGGAGATTGCCACAACGGCCGAAGGAAGTAGGTGATCTTCTGCCCATGAAAATATACACTGACGATGCCTGATGGCACAATTAAAAACAAAAACATCAAAACCTTCATGTCTATCCCGTGAAGAAAGCAGCAGCAGCGTAGTCTCATTGACGCCGAGGGCGAGTTCTGCAGCACAGGGGGGCAAAATTTAAAAAAAAAAAAACCACTTAGTTATGTAGGCAATAAAATAAAACTAAAGCAACCGTGTCCTGTGAATTCAAATACTACAAGGAAGTTATCAGAAAAGATGGAATAAGTTCAAGGCAATCGAGTCTAAATTCAAGAAGTTTCTTCTCCTTGGACTGTCGAAAATGAACAATTGAAGGCAGACAAGGGGCTCCTCGAGAATGTTGAATTTGGTACCAAATAAATAACTTCAATCTCTCACCATATGACAACAGATAGAGCCAAAAGCCAAAAGCAAAAAGCAAAAAGAAGTCATAAATAAATAAATAAAACCTGAGAGGTCTGAAGAACAGCACGGCAAAAACATAGGTCACCTATGCTACAAACAAATTTTCACCCAAAAGTTCAGGATTAAAAAGGATAAGACAGACTGAGAAATCTGCCAAACAATTCATTATAACCCCCCCAAATTCAGGCAAAACTCATTGGTGTATGCACAATAAACAATCTCCAGAGTTTTCAAACTTTGAATTCATAAAAAATAAAAAAAAGAAGGAAATTCACATACCCGAACACCACAAACGTCTCCACAAATGTCATCTCTCTTCTTGGAACCGTAATAATCTTCAGGCGTCATAGGGTCTTAATCAAACAAGCCCAGGAAATGCCCGTTCGAACCCCGCTTTTCCTTTTACCCGGGTGGGTCAAGTTTTCTGTTTTTACCTTAAAATCTTCCCTTCTGAAAATAAAATAAAATCTTCTCCTTGTGTACATACACCAAAATTCCCTCAACAAGGGATACATATACTGATCAAACCCTCCTGAAACAGGCGAGCTTTAATAAGAAATGGGATTGTCCAAAAACAGCCATTCTTTTTTAAAATTAAAGAAAAGAGTTTCAAAAAAATGGAGGTGCTATCGCCATCGCCAACAAGAGAAACGCCAATTTCTAGCTCTTCCTGAATGGTTTCTGGTTCGTTTGGTTACATATATACAGGTTCCGAGGGACAAATGTTGTGCCTATACGTACATAATATATATATATGTATATATAAAAGGTACCAATAGGTTACACATACATGAGGAATGTGTATGTTTGTCTGTTGTTTATGTGGATGTCTTTCTCTCTCCCTCTGTCTGATAGAGTTCCTCTTGAGTTATGGGGGAGAGAGAAAAGGGAAGGTGTCAATTGGACAGAACCTCTTGAATTCTTGAATTCGAATCCAGAAAAAGGAAAATTTAAAAATTAATAATTTAAAAAAATAAAAAAAATGGAGAGGAAAATATCAATACGGAGGGACGACAGAAAACAAATGGGCACCCAAAAAAAAAAAAAAGGGAAATAAATTAAAATTCCAAGTGAGAATGATTTCAATGTGCGAGAAACACGCGTGGATAAACATGAGCATATTCCACGCTCCAACCAGGCCAAATATCTTTTATCGCTCCGTGTGTAATATTCAAGCCATTTTCTTTTACCTCCCCACTAATACAAAAAAAAACAACATTTAACATTTTTTTTTTTATTTTTTCATTATATTAAAAATTTGAAGTTAATTTATTAATATTTTATTTTAATTTTTAATTAATGATTTATAAATTACACTTATTAATTAGGCAAATTAGTATAAATAGTCCCCAAATTATAACCAATTGGTGATATTAATTCCTGAATTAATTTTTTTGTGACATTAGTCCCTTAAATTATGTTAAATTGTGTGAGATTGGTCCCTTCGTTAAAAATTTTTGTTATCCTACCGTTAATTTAAAAAATTATCCGAGGACATTTTAGTCAATTCACAATAATATTATACAAAAGAAAAATATATTATTGATACAATTATATATATACATACAATCATTTTTCTTATTCTCTGTACCGTGTATATATGTACATATACATTGGCCTTTTTTTTTGTATAATATTATTATGAAATGACTAAAATTCCCTTGGGTAATTTTTTTTTTTTTAAAATTAACAGTAAAGATAACAAAAAAAAAAATTAACGGAATGATCAATCTCACACAATTTAATATAATTCAGGGACCAATGTCACAAAATAGACATATTTTAGGGACTATTTAAGCCAATTTCCTTTATTAATTATTTGTATTCAGTAAAATAAAATTAAAATATATATATATTTCTAATAAATATTATTATTATGTTTAAATCATCTCATATTCAAACTTACTACTTTGATTAATTTAGATTTAATTCAAATTGTATTTAGAGAAATATTTCACATTGATTCTTATATGACACTTACAACAAATATTAAATTACTTAGCATTTATAATAAATTTACTCACTTACGTCAAGTCAATAATTTAAAAATGATGAATTTTTACAGTTCACAAACCATTTATTTTGAATGATTTATTAATGTTGAATGGTCAAAAATATCGAGTCTTAGTTGAATATTTCATCACAATCAATAACAAGATTATGAAGTGTCAACCAAAACATTAGTGCACATCAATTGTTAAATTTTAGAATTTTTTCTATTTACCAAAAAAAAAAAAAGAGAATTTTTTCTTACTTTAGGTCTGTATTAATGTTTGTTTTTTTTTTTTTTAATTTTATTTCTCACAGATAATAAAAAAAAAATTAATATGTTTTTTTGGATTAAAAATAAAATATCTTTTTACTTTATTTTTAAAAAATAAGAATAATTAATAAATGTGAATTATAAATTATTAAGTGATTGTTCTGGTGATAATAATTTTATCTATGATCATAAAAAATCATAAATTTCAAGTTATTGAAGTACTTTTTTTTTTTTTTTTGACTCTAACGTGTCTTGGAAATCATAACCTCTCGAATCATGATCATAAGTGATGTTGCTACTGAATGCGTTACATGTTCTTGATAATTCAAGTTATATTAAAAGCGAAAAAATTATATATTAATTATAAGAATATTAAGGTAAAATATTAACAAATGTATCTTAATTTTCTAATATGACAAGTAAAAAATATTAATTTTTCTCTATTATTATAAAATGGTGGAAATTTTTTTTAATAGTAAATAAATAACATGGTATACAACTTGTCAAGAAAACGTAACTCAACTGATAATAAACTTATTTATTATCCGAGAAATTATGAGTTCGTGCACAATAAAAATTAAAATATCTCAATTTTTTTTAAAAAAAAAAAAAAAGAAAAGAAAAACAACATGGAATACAACCTTATTACATTATTTATTATCTGTTACGTTAAAGATAAGTAACTGACATCCTTGACTGTTTAGGCGGTAAAGTTCAAAATGGCAACAAATTTTATTTATTTCGGTATTTCCTAATCAAAAGTAAATGTCGATTGTAATATTCAAATATTCATGTATATACTAATATAAACAGCTGTGCTTTTTTATTAAGTGGACAAAATTTGAAACCATTTGAGGCATTTTCGCCTCTGATATATCTCGAATTCATGACCTCTTGAATTATAAACGAATATGTTATCTTCTTTTTGGCAGTAGAATTTACATATTTAATAAAATAATAGGAAATTAGTTATTAATTTTTTTTAATTAAGATATATTTAATAATAGCTTTAAATTCCTATTAATTTAAAATTTAAATGCTATGGTAAACGCATAGAGGGCGACCAAGGTCATCGTTTACTTGGGTCAGTATTGGGCTCTTAACGGAGATAGTTCGGCTTTTATTATGCAGCAACTCCGAATTTGTTTTATGTGGGAGTCTTCCCCAATAGTGACTTTTAAGTCAACCACTATTATGACAATATTAAAGGGAGTACTTTATTTAAATATATTTACATATTCATAATCGATAAAGATAACAATACGTATTATGATTGAGAATAAGGTGATAGTCTAATGGTATGATCTTTCTTCCCTTGGTTAGGTGTTTCCAAGTCAAATGGAGGTTTTGAGTTCAAATCTTATCAGGGACATCTTGTGACGAATTATAACGATGTGTTGTAGTCTTTGTTGGGGATCGAAACGCACATACACGAACAATAATAAGAACGAAAGTAAACAACAAGAATCAAAAGAGATACGGAGATTTACGTGGTTCGATTGGAAAGATCTACATCCACGACCGCACTAGAAGTGTTTCACTTACACAAAATTAGGATTTACAAGTTATATAAGTATTCATAAAAAGAATCAACAATTGAGTCTAAAAAATTGGGCCAAATGCGCTTACGCCCTCTTACTCCAGCAAGCGACACGACAATTAAGAGTCCAAAAAAAAAAAAAAATGCACATTACAATTGGGAAACGTTTTTGGTTGGAATTTGGAGAAGTCCAAAAAGTTTATTATGTGTGGACCTCAAAATTGTGTACAAGAAAAGGTCTTGACCTTATGGTTCCCAGCCGGAGTATCTGTCGTGAGGGAGCCATAAAAGAAAACAATGTGGGTTAAGTAAAGTACTTTTTGGCTGCTTTTGCTCTTTCAGTTTTAGGCTCCAGATCTCATATAATATATATATATATATATATATAAAAGGCATATTCTTCTTCATTCAACTGAATGAAATGCCCCCACATACCATTTTCCCAGAAGCCACCACCACATGATCTCTCTCTTTTGTTTGTCCCAAGTCCGACCCTTTTCGTTCCACACGGTATTCACTTCTGAAAATGAAGTTTATCTATCTATTTGTTAAATACACGACGCTCATATCATATGATATCCTATTCATACTCGGAATCACAAAACAAATTTCTTGCATCATTCACAAATTAAAATATAACTAATTTAGATTCATATCGAAATTGCATCCGTAAAATTTAATTTAATTTAATTAATTTTTTTTTATTATCATCAGGTATTTTAAATAATTGTTTTAACTAATTCGATTTGAATTATTCTTACAAAATTTAATTTTTATTTGGAAAAAGGTTTGCACTGACAAATATTACTTTTATTTGAAAAAAAAAGACATTATCTTAACTCAGACCTGGAGTTGGGCTTTCTATTTTTCTATTAAAATATTGGTCTCTTGGAAATAGTCCATATATGGAGGACAAAGCCCAAATTTGAACTTGAGTACTGAACGCATTACCTATTTGGGCTACAACCTACGGGTCCAATTATTTATCATTCACGTGCGTCCCTGGAACAAAATAATAATAATTAACAACAATAAGGGTGTATTTGGATATCCGTTTAATTAGAAAAAGGCAAATTGGCATAAATAGTCCCCAAACTATGGCATTTTGGTGACATTGGTCCCTAAACTATTTTTTTGGTGACATTGGTCCCTGGGGTTAGATTTTCTGTCAAACTACTGTTAATCTTCAAAAAAAAAAATTTGTTCAAGGGCATTTTCGTCATTTTACTATTCATCGTACAAAAAAAAAATAAAAATAAAAACATTATATATACATATACGGTGAAGAACACATCTGATTAATTGCATATAAAACACACCTTCCCGCAAATTAATCAGGTGTATTCTTCACCGTATATGTATGTATAATGTGTTTTTTTTTTTTTTTTGTATGATGAACAGTGAAATGATGAAAATGCCCTTGGGCAATTTTTTTTTTTTGAAGATTAACGGTAGTTTGACAGAAAATCTAACCCCAGGGACCAATGTCACCAAAAGGCCATAGTTTGGAGACTATTTATGCCGATTTGTCATTAGAAAAAAAAATGACTTATTCGAAACAAATTATCATTTTTTATGAATTTTGTCTCCTATTATTTTTAAATTGAATTTTATGTTGGAAAAAGTGGGGTTAAGTATATAAGTTTTATAGATATAATAATTGTGTGTGTAAGAAAATGTTTGTTTTGAAAAAAGTATATGAAATTAATTTTATTAATAATATATATTTTTTAAATAAGGTGAGACCCATAACTTTTATAGATATGTTTTATAGGTGTATTTTTAGGGGAGAATTTTTTTTTTAAAAAAAAATTATATCCAAATGTACGAGTGTATTGGAGATAAACATTCTTTCCCACAACTCAAAACTTAACCAAACAGAGTCTAAATGCATAACTACATCAGCTGTACGTCGGGTGCCAGCTCATTTCTACCATTAACAGAACCTGAAAATATCTCTACGCTGCAGCTATTAATTATTTTTTAATTTACCAATTCCAGGTAATTAAAGATTAATTTCAGAGAGTAGAGGAATTTGTTGCCGTCCCGGACTAGCCAGCAAAGCCAAAGCCAAGGAGAAGAAGAATTGCAGTGTGGGAGGGTAGAAATGGCGGGGGAGGAAGGAGTAATAGAGCACAAGGCCTATGCCAGAGTTGGGCTTCTTGGAAACCCTAGCGATGTTTATTATGGCAGAACCATCTCTTTCAGCCTTGGCAACTTCTGGGCTTCTGTACGCTTGAAGCCTTCCCAAGATCTCCTCATTGTTCCCCATCCTACTAACGATCTCGTCCAGTTCAAGTCCCTTCCCCATTTGGTCATTTTTCTACTTCTCGCTTTCTCTTAATCCGTGATGTACTCATGCACTCTTTCTGCCTCTTGTTCTTCTGTTTTTGATTAAATTTATTCTGTCGTTGCTGATCGCAAATTTGCAACTTTTGTTTTGATCTTTTTTGGCTATAGGTAAATTGTGGTTCATTATTGCCTCCACTGTGTTATTGTTGTTTTCTATTTTTATAGTTTCACTTTTATTACTTTGATTAGATTATTTTGAGTTGTATTTGATCCCCATCTGGATTGGGATTTATTTAGTTTAAATTTAAACCTAAACTCGCTTAAAAAGATTAATTATCAATTCATTGGCTTTGCCTGGAGATGTACTTGTGGCAAATTGCAGTTGCTTTCATAATTATCTTCATCAAATTATTTGGGAGCTTTTGTTTTACTTTTATTGGTCAAATATGAAATGCTTTTGCTTTTCTCGTCACCATGCTATGTCTGGAATGGTTCTGATAAAGTATCATAATCTTCAAGTGTGTTGTGGAATGCACTTGCTGGACGACTCCATGATATGTTTATAAAGTCTGATACATACCATTAATAAATTTTCTCTCTTTTAATTGTTTAAAAGTATACCATTCTTGGGATGTACTTTTGCTTTACTTTTGCATTGAAGAAGCTTGTTGATGTACACTTGTTTTCACAGGTAAATAGGTTGCAAAATGAAGGATATTACGGAGGAATGCGCTTGCTTATGGCAATTTGTAAAGTTTTTTACAAGTATTGCAAGGATCACAGTATTGATCTACATGAAGGAAATTTCACGCTCTCATATGATACTAATATTCCGCGCCAGGTAGAGCCAATTTCATGAACTCCATTGCTGTCATATCTTTCTTTTCCTCACTGACCATTGTGTATCGAGATGTGAACTATTCTTACAGCTTCTAGCTTGTTCACTTTAGAGAATTTACCATGTTCCTAGCAGTAATATCCTTTTAATGCTTAAGTTGTCATGAATCAAGATGAGAAGCCCATCTGGATTTTTTGGAGTTTTTCACCTATAAATGTTCTCACCTTGCTTCTGTTGAGGCAAGAATAAGAACCAATAATTAGTATGGTTCGTTATCACCGGTAAAATTTGATATTGCTTTTCTGGAACTTCCTTAGCACTGTAATGATTTTGGATGCAGCTTTTACCCTTCTCAATGAACTTCTCATTGTGGTTCATGGCCTATCTTCTCTCTATTTAACGTTATTTTTCTGACTAATCATTTTTTACCTTTTCATCAAACTTTAATGAATAAAAAGCAGGTTGTTTGAAGATTTCTCGACATTCTCAAACATTTCTAATTGTCTGGGGCCAGAAGTTTACATTCCTCTCTAGTATTTTGACAACTTATTAGTTTATGTTATTCCAGATTTTGGAGACCTATAAATCTCTTTGAGAAAAGTCCTTTGATCATTTCTTGCAGCCATTGAGTTCATATATTTTTTTATGTATATTAATTGAATCGATTGTTTCATTCGATGATTTCTGGAACAAGTATGGAGATAGTCACAATTGCTTTGACATTTCAGACAGGGCTTTCAGGTTCTAGTGCCATTGTCTGTGCTGCTCTTAGTTGCCTTCTTGACTTTTATGATGTAAGACATTTGATTAAAGTTGAGGTCAGGCCAAACCTTGTACTTAATGCAGAGAAGGAACTAGGGATTGTAGCTGGTCTCCAGGATAGAGTAGCACAGGTCTACGGGGGCCTTGTATACATGGTATGTGGTTTTGTGATTCGAAAGCCTCTTGATTTGATATTTAGAATTAAAAAATTCTTATGTTTGCTTCTGCTTTTCAGGATTTTAGCCAAAAACACATGGAAGAACTGGGACATGGAATATACATTCCCATGGATATTGATCTCCTTCCTTCTCTTCATCTCATTTATGCTGAGAATCCGAGTGATTCTGGAAAGGTTGATATCCTTGTGGCTTTCTCCTACTGCCACTCGTTCTTTATGTTTCTTGTAAGAGCTTGTTGTCAATGGCAGTAGTTAGTTCATGAATAAACTCAAATGGTGATTTTTAATGGTTTCCATCAGGGATTCACTGCTACATAGCACTTTCATCCCTAGTATGATAGAGTATGATTTATTGTTAAATCAAAAAGCACCATTGTGGTTCAATATCTTGTCTTGAGAATGAAATGTAGTATCACTATGATTCCTGCTCTTTAAGGAGGTAGTGAATAGCAGTGAATCCCTGGTATGATAGAGTATGATTTTTTGTTAAATCAAACAGCACCATTGTGGTTCAATATCTTGTCTTGAGAATGAAATGTAGTATCACTATGATTCCTGCTCTTTAGGGAGGTAGTGAATTCTGATATTCATAAACATTGATGATGTTTTCCTTAAAAGATTTGGAGTCTAAGAAGCATGAAACAGGCATGTCTTGTATCATTGATTGCTGAATTACTGTTTCAATTCAAACATTTTTGTGATGCAGGTGCATAGTACTGTTAGGCAGAGATGGTTAAATGGTGATGAGTTCATAATATCAACAATGAAGGAAGTTGCGGATATTGCTTTGGAAGGAAGAACGGCATTGCTTGAGAAGGACTATTCCAAACTTGCAATGCTAATGAATCATAATTTTGACCTCCGAAGGTAAAGTCACAGTCAATCCCTGCTAGGTTAAGTTTTATAAGGATGGTTGGAATTTTTCTTCCAACTTTCGGCTGGTTTTTGTTCTAACTCAAACATTACTATAATCTTAATTACTTGATTTTAAGCCTTACATTGAGAACAGAGAGAACTTGGGACTTGAAAAATCAGAGGATAGTCTTGTGCAATTTCTTATGCAAATCTGTAATTAATGCAGATCCATGTTTGGAGATGATGCTCTTGGTGCCTTAAACATAGAGATGGTTGAAGTGGCACGCAGGGTTGGTGCTGCATCAAAATTTACTGGCAGTGGAGGTGCTGTTGTTGCCTTTTGCCCTGATGGGCCATCGCAAGTAAAGCTTTTGAAAGAAGCATGTGATAAGGCTGGTTTCATAGTTCAACCTGTCAAAGTTATTTCTTCTCATCTAAATGACATTGATCTCAAAACATTGTCACCCAAGAAACCAGAGGAGGAATTTTTCCAATAATATTCAAACCCATCACTTTTCCATCCTCCTTGGAAGGTTTTTACAATAGGACCAAATCTTCATTTTTCTTATCACATTTTTTATACCTTGATGGAAAGGATTATGGGTGCATTGTCTGATTATGTTTGTTGATGATGCATAATCTGATAATGTAACAAGAATAAATTCTGTCCACATAAATACATGAGAAATGTTATATATGGAGCCATTTGTTTACAACTATTTCTCTTTCCATCGCTGGTCATCAACTGGACTCTAGAACCAGCTTACCAGACATTTCAACCTATCACTATGACTCAAAAGGAGACGGGAAATACAATGAATTTTGGACAAATCTTCAAGCTTGTCAACTTTACAAAATCAGTCTTTTTAACCAAGAAAAGTTTAAGCAATATGAATACCATTGCAGAAAACAATACTAGTACTAATTAATTACATGACAAGGCCATCAGCACTCTATACTGTGTCCCCTTACAAAGGTTACAGTCACATCTTTGTTTCCCGGAGATACTCCTAAGCAGAGTCGCATAATGCCGTCATTAGCTCGCTGGGTGACAAGGTCCAAACGGGTAAGTCTGCTAACATTTTCTTGAAAGTGTTTTCTCTGGATGAGCACAAGGCTTCCGCTACATCACATAGGTTTGATACATCTCGAATTATAGCTTCTTGCGCTTCAGTCTATAAAATCCAATAATTGTCAGAGGGGGTTTCAAGAGAGGGAAAAAGCGTCCCGAATTTTGAAAGCAGAAGGGAGTAGGGAAAAGGAATTACCTGAGAAAGAAGTTGGTCCAAAACTTTCCGGGAATTGGATAACGCCGATTCCGGCAGCGAGACAGGAGGAGCAGTGAATTCGTCAGTCGATTGAGAAAGGTCATTAATTTGTCGAGGGGTTTTCTGTTTCATGTGGTTCAAGGTGTTCGATAGATGTTCCCACTGACGGATCTCTCTTTGATAGCTTTCTTTGAGCTTCAGTAGTGCCCTCCTCTTCCATTCAAGGTGATTCTTCTTATCTTCTGCCGCGGAATTTACAGGAGGCTGCTCAGATATGGAAGTGGTATCCAGTCGTCGGCGCTTCCTCTTGTAAACGAAACCATCATCATTTATGAGCTCCCATTCATCGTCGTCTTCCCAATTCACTTCGGCGGCCATGGAAGTAACTCCCAGCTCTGAAATGGACAAAGATTCAACTTGGAGTAGGAAACCAGAGTCACATACCATTCGAAATAATTTGAGGGAAGTGGAGTAAGCCGAGCGGGAAATTTTGGGGCGATTTGTTATTTGTGGACTTTGGGAGTTGGATCTGAGCCTGAGTACTGGGCCGCAACCAGAAATAAATGCTAAGCTTAATGTGGGCATCCAGAAGTAGGCCCTGCTTAAGCCTTTGGGCTTAGCACGGGAAAGCATCTCGTGAAATATTCAAAGGGAATGCGAATTAGCAAAATAAAATAGGGGCATGATTGTAAACGTCACTGCTTCTTGAGGACTAAATTGCTAAATATTTTTGGAAAAGGCGGATGAACATAGCTATCCCTATCGAAACGGCGGGTCGAGAGAGGCCGACTTCTTCACCCTGCTGGGTTTTCCAATCAAATCTCTCCTTCCTTGCTAACCAAGCAGTGCACAATTGCGCTGATGGTGAAACCAGCTTTCTTGGCTTGCCGCTTATCTATGGTCATCCTACGCCTGAAACCCACCATGTTTGTCGCCTTATCCTCTCCCATCTCGAAGCTTCATCATCCTTGTCCATGCTTTCTTTCCCTGCCCACGAATCTCCAGCCCATTCCCTTCATGCTCAGAACCCACTTCTCCACTACCTCAACTCCATATCCTCTTCAGTATGACATGATCATCTCTCGTCCTGCTCAGCAGCCTGCTCCAGCTCGCCGTCGCATTCGACCCAGCTCACCTAAATCACTGCCTAATGATTCAGATACTGGAAAAAATGAAGAAGAACTCGGATTTGACGATTGGGTTGACAGAAAGTTGAATTCTAGTTCAACATCTTCATCGGAATTAGCAGTTCCCGCTGATAATAACGTGATGGAAATGGACAGGTCCAAGAAGAAGTATTATAAAAAGAGGAGGAAGAGGATGTATGGTTCAGATTCAGAGGATGAAAGTAGTCGCCCAGATGATAATGACTTTGTTGAATTGAAGCAAGAGGTTGTGGAGCTTCGTACATTGCATAAGAGAGAAGAAGAGTTGTATTTCTATGATGCGTTTGCATATCCTTGGGAAAAAGATAAGCATTATAAAATGGTTTATCAGTTGGAGAAGAAGTATTTTCCTGACCAGTGTTTTGATAAGGCGTTTCTTGAACCGGGCCAGTCGAACCTAAGTGTTGAACAGGGAAAGAAAAGAGTGGAAGAGGAGGAGGAGGAAGTGGAGAACAAAGGCTTGGTCTTTTTTGACGACAAAGATGGGAAAAATGCTGAGAGAGATGGGAGTGGACTGGTGAAAGGTGATATATCAGAGAAGAAGGTTGAGGAGTTCTTCAAGTGTTTGAAGAAAGTTCCCAACAAGGATAGCAATGTAGCTGTTACCGAACCAGTTTTTTCATCCAGGCGTACTGGGTTGCCCCCTAAGTGGGATAGTCCTGGAGGCACTGTTCTTCTGGTCAACAAACCCAAAGGTGAGCTTCTATACATATTCTGTAAAAGCGAATCGTCTTCATTTTGCATTTAGAATAGATGAATTCCTATGTCAAACTGTCAAAGATATACTAATAGGGGTTGAACTTGTTAACAATAGTAAGCAATACTATATTCACCAAAAAAAAGCAAGCAATACTAGATAAAGTTCAGCTCTTTGAAGGATTGAAAGCAAGAATTCAGTGTTTTAAAAGGCATGTGGCCTGTCTTAAGCTGTCTATCCAAAAGGGAGAGAAAGTACTACTGAAAGAGATCATTTCAAATACTATGCTTTTTTAACATGAGGAACTATTCATTTTTTTGTGAGTATTTATATCCTAATCCCATTCCTCCTGTCCTCCACTAGGCAGTTGCGACAGGATCTGTTAACGATGAAAAGTGTTTATTTTTTTCTGATGCATAGCTTTCATACAGCCAAATAAATGGGGGGGTGGGTGGGAATCAAGAAGAAATTCCTGAAATTTTGACAATAACTAAATTCTCATTTTAGCCAACAGGTTGGACTTCATTTACTGTATGTGGGAAGTTGCGACGGTTGGTCAAAGTGAAAAAGGTAATTTATCTACATTTTAAAATTGTAATAAGGCTCCTTTTATTTGCTTGTTCATGTGATGTTCCTCCTTCAATTTATCATTTACAGGTGGGGCATGCTGGAACCCTTGATCCTATGGCTACTGGCTTACTGATTGTATGCATTGGTAAAGCTACCAAAGTAGTTGATTGGTAAGCTTATAACGTGTTTGTTAGGACTAGAAAGTTACTTTCTTATTCTTTGTCTGACCTCCCTTTTCTAGAGCAGGGATTCCTCTTCCTGGTTCTGCTTTGCTTTCCTTGGATTCATTTGTACAAAATTTTTTACATTGCAATACAAGCCCACATGGGCTTTTGCTAAAACTTGGAGATTTTTTTTTTCCTTTTTCAGGTATCAAGGTATGACTAAGGGCTATAGTGGGATCTTCCGCTTAGGTGAAGCCACCTCAACTTGGGATGCCGATTCACCTGTGTGTTAATGATTTCACAATTCTTTTTTTTACCCTTATAGTAAGCAAAAGGTGATAAGACTTGTCTGACTTATAAATTCACTCCTTTGCTATATCATGAACTTGTGTTATTTAGATTATTCAGCGTGAACCATGGGAGCACATCAAGGATGAGAACATAAAGAAGGCAGCTGCGACATTTTGTGGGGAAATATGGCAAGTCCCTCCAATGTTCTCTGCCATCAAAGTAACAACTTGCCCCAGTAGTATATACATACTTTCAGTAGTTATTCATGCAGTCTGACAAGAATTTTCACTGCATAGATTGAAGACCATTATTTATAATACTGGTTATTTACTAGGCTCCTAACCTTATGCTAGGTTGGTGGTGAGAAGATGTATGAGAAAGCAAGACGAGGAGAAAGCATAGAACTTTCACCAAGGCTGATTTCAATTTCCCAATTTGATGTAGAGCGAAGCCTAGATGACAGGTTATGTAATTGTTTGCTGGCTTTAGATGATATTGTATTTGCATGAGTTTCTATGTGATATTCCTAATTCTTCCAGCCAAGTTCTGAAACTTACTCCCTATCCAGTAAACTTTTACATGATTTCTAGTGTTTACTAAACTAAATTGTACAGTCTAGATCTTTCTTTTCCTCTCTCTTTTTTTTTTTTGCTAATTGTCTAGATTTCTTTGCTTGATATTAACTAACCTAATCAAAATGGAGACTTCTGTTATCTTTATACTCTTGGCTGGTGTTATGAAGGAATATATCTTCCTAACAATCGTGATTAATCTTGTGAATTTGCAGACAGAATGTTATATTCCGGGTGACATGCTCTAAGGGAACATACATTCGATCGCTCTGTGCTGATTTTGGGAAGGCTCTAGGGAGGTAGCATATTATTATGAATTCAATTTAGTCATTTATCCAACAATTTGTCTTTCATGATTTTCTATAGTGTTTTTTTTTTTTTTTTATTTTGCCTCTCCTTTTTGAGGTCTTGGGGAGGGAGTCTTTTACAGAGGGATTCCTTTATTATTATTATTATTATTTTCCATAAATATATACATTAGGCAGCTAATTTAGTTTTGACTCCAATCTTTTCTTTGCAGTTGTGCTCATTTGACAGCTCTACGAAGAGATTCAATTGGTAAGGTGTTCCTAAAGCGGGATTACTCCATTCAGTTTCTTACCTCCTTAATATGAATTGTGAGAACATAATGAACTATAGAGAGCAGAGTAGTTAGGGTGGAAGGTTCGTGCTGGTAATGTTGTCTTTTGCACTCTTTCAGGTGAATATTCTGCCGATGATGCTTGGGAATTTTCAGAATTGGAAGAAGCAATTACTAAAGAATATATGTAGTGTTTCCCCTATAGGTCCAAGATTCTTCTTGAACATGCTTCAGAAGATCTTTTTTATAGGAAAAGCTTTCATTTCAACTGCAGTTCTGCTCCCTCCCTTTTTTTTTTTTTTTTTTTTTTGGGGGGTGGGGGGGGTGGGGGTGTACGAATTCAGGGGAATGTTCACCTGTCCATATGGGTTGACTTGATCCCGTAGAATTTGCCCATGAAACTTCTTAGAAAGAGATGTGGGTATGCAATAACCTTGAAAGGTGTATCTGTTATTAACATTATTTTAGAAAAGAAATGCTGTGTCTGCAAATCCATGTTAATGTGCCATGTGGTCATTGTTTTTCAGTTCTATGCAAGCTAGTGCGTTCGGCTTGTGGCCTCCCCGTGATTTTATTTATCAATTTCTTTACTCTACAAAAAGAGAGAGGTAATCAGAGTGAAAAGGAAAAGGTAATAGAACTACTACTACCTGATGGATAAATCATAAATGTCTGATTCCTTTTCTCTATCATATGTATATCCTAGGACAGATGACTAATTACAGAAAACTTTCACTCAATTTTTTTCCTGCCTAATAAGCTGTAGAATTTGGTGGATCAATACCAATGTCCTGATAATAGGCTTTCTCAGCAGCAGCCATGCGATCTTGGAACATGGTCCATTCTCTTCTACACCTTTCCCTCACCTATAGAAAAATGATAAGATGGAGGCATTAAGATCTCAGGAAGCTCTAATTTTATGAATTTTATTTAAAAGGAGGGAGGACTTTGGGAGCTTACCCCTTCCCATGGTGCCTTTCCATTCTCGGCTTTACCCTATTAAAAAAAAAAAAAAAGGGAAATTATTTCACAAGTTCAGTCCAAGTAAGATAACTCTCACTCACTCTCATTAGGAGGCTCCATTCCATACCTGGTTCCCAAGTGTAGGAACAGTTTGATGCACAATCCATTGTGAGTCTACAACTCCTATTTTCTCATGAGCAGGCTGCATTTGAAACAGAAATGAAAATAGTGATTTTTATTTTTAAAGGATCATCACAGAAGGAAATCATGGATGCACACGAAGCCGTAACCAAGAAATGTACAAAATTAATACCACTGAAATGAAAGAGCGATAAGGTATACCCTCTCACCTCTACGCATTTCCTAAGAGCAAAATCAAGCCCCCATCCATGGACTAAGTCATTCTGCAATCATGAAAAGTAATGCTTTCAAGAAATATACATATATATATATATATATGTAAAGTTTTAGAGAAATATATATATATATATATATATGCTTTCTCTCTCTTCATATATTAGCTTGTGTAGAAGAATCCCTTCGAGAAAGTTTCCAAAAATAAATGGAAGAAGTGAAAATGCTGAAGACCTGTAACATATGCCAGACGCAACGCCATGCATCACGAGAAAAAACTGGGGCCATTATCTCAACAAATCTGCCATTAACAAATCCTATTCCAATTTTAGTAATTTCATCCCTGGGGACATAAAAGGTGCTAAAGAAGCTAATCTGTAAACATACGCTGCACAAGGTGGCAAATGAGGATCGGTGCACCAACCAGGTCTTTCCTCGGTATCTCTGCACACACAACCAAAAAGAGTTGCAAATAATGAGAGCTTTCTGGTAGAAAAACACTGTTAACAAGAAAATCTTTGTTGTTCTTACTTGTGGACTTCAGTGTCATCTCGTTTTCTGGTCATCTGCCATGTTAACCCACTATTAGGCGCTAAACCAGGCTGTGAAATTTCTAGACCGTGCTTCTTTACTAGTTTTATGTATCTGCAGCGAGGTATGTCTGTTTAGACTAGCTGTACATAAATGAAAGGAATTTTTAGTTACTTGAGAAATTGTTTTGAATTACTCACTCCTCAAAGTCAAAGTCCTCTACCCCAAGATCCTCATCCCAGATAAATATGTAATCATAGGGTGCTATAACGTCGGGATGGAGAAATCGCTTTGCATACCACCTTCAAATGATAAGAACACACTAATGAACAGATTTATTCAGGTTTCTTTTACATTATCAAGAGACTATGAGGAATCACAGAAAAGTTACCATTTAGTTTGCTTCTGCACACTAACATGGATGGTCCGCTTGGACCACTCAAATTCATCCCACTCACTTGTCCGACCATCATAATGAAACAATAGAATGGTGAAGTTCTCAGATAGCTGCGAAGGATCACTAAGTATCTCAATTACATATGCACATCGTTCTAATTAAACAAGCTAGGAACCACTTATACTTAGTAAGAAACAGGAAAAGGTAAAATGAACAATGAGTATTTTCTAACCTTTTTCGCTGCAGCATCAATATTTTTCTTCTGCTCGTAACCAACGGTAAAGGTTACAAGGTACCTCGGTCTGATGATCAGGTCCTGCAAGTTTATCCTATTATTAGATCATCCAATCTGGACCATGCTCCATCAAATCAAAGATGTTAAATTTATCAACTTCCAATGGAAATTATCAGATCAATAAGTTCAACAGAAAGAAGTTTTCCAGAGTATCCAACACTGCCACAAACTCTTATTATTTCAAACTAGCATATTATCTCCTTAATTCTAGATTCTCTTTGAATTAGAGGTATTTCAAGGAATCTTCTCAAGAAAGATGAAATTCCTTCATAGAAGAACATAATTACATTCCAGAAATATGGCAAAAAGCCCAAGGCAAGTTCTGTGTTTACCAGAAAGGAACACAAACAGTGAGGCAACAACATTTAGAAGATGCAGAGGAAACAGTCTTCGTATTAGTATTATAACTACTACTCACCTCGCTTGGTAGGCCCCACAATCTGCGTAGGTACAAGTCAGACTCCGAGGCAATAATACCAGGAGGAAGTCTCTCAGCACCCCGGGGGTTTGTCGGCACCCAAATCTGGATTAATGATCACTAGAAGGTGAGATATGCATGGTCCAAAAGGCCATCATCTAAGCTATACATGTCTTAAAATTTCACAGCAGAAAAGTCTTCAACTTATTCATATTAACAAGTTTCTCATTGCCTTCTTTTGATAGCTTCTGTGGCTATCATTTGAGAATGGGAGGAAGTTATGATATCAAGACCTATGATCCTGGAAATTCAATCATCATAATGCATATCTGTGAATGTGTGCACGTTCAAGTCCGTAAAATTCTGCTTTTTTGAATATATCTCTAAATGATTAACAGCTTTCTCATGAACATAACAAGTGCATTGCAGGAAAAAGAAATGCATATCCTAGCAGTGAAAAGGACATGTTACAGTGAAAATATGCCTATTTATGATGTTACAGTGAAAGAGAAGAAAATGGAATCTATGATGTTGACCAAAATACACGGAACAGTAATTCTACCAAATAGCAGGATCATGAATAACTTGCCTCTGAGCTATTGGGTTTTTGTGGATTGCCCTTAGTACCTTTAAGGGATGACCAGACGTTTAACAATGCCTGAGTTGAGAGCCCAGAATACTTATCCTCAATATAAGTAAGATCAATAGATGGTAGAAGGCCTGATGGTATGCTCATCTGAAGTAGAATCATATAGAAATACCCCGTGAGCAAGTGTCAGGAAAGCAAGTTATTGAAACAATTGACTTGCAAATATGCAGGATGCCTGAAAATGAAACAGTAGAATTCTGCCTGCCTTGGTAAATGAGATTGTTGGGAAAGATACACCTAAGAAGAATCCGAACACAATGCCCACAAAAGTCGTTACAAGTAGCCTCATTGTTTCGTTCGGCCTTCTTACATATGAGCTACAACCAAAGTAAATAGTGAAGAATCAAAACCAACACGGATGAAGCCCTTGAATACAACTTCTGTAATGAAGACGTAAAAAGACACTATATGAGCAAAATTCCAATATTTTTCTGAGACCACTACAAAATTGCCCATTAAATGAGAAAGGGAAAAAGATAATCCAAGTAGGAAAATTTTTAATAATCCAAACAGGAAATTTTCTGTTTAATCTTTGGTGACAAGTGAGATCAGAATTCAAAGCACAAACCTTCGCCTGGGAGTCCCCAAATTAGCCATTATCATCTGAGACAGAGAACTTAAGAAATGCCGAAAAGCAAGGTGGAACCGATCGCGAAATGGGTACTCTGCAGGCAAAACAGCTGGTAAAATTCCTCAGCTTCAAACGGAAAAGCAAGTCACAGTGGTATTAGCAACACCCGGGGGAAAAAAAAAAAAAAGATCTCATAACTTCAAAAAAGTTTCACCCTAAAGCACAGGCGAAAGACTCTTTTATCATTCAACCTGGTTCAAGCAAAAAATCTTCTAGAAACTCCAATTGGAATTCAGAATGGTCAAAAGACTGAGTTCCACAGGTTGCTCCAAAATATAGTTTCACCTTTTCCAAATTCAGCATTGGCAAACGAAAAGAGCATAGAACGATGGAACTAACAAAGGATACTATGATTTCAGCATTACAGAACAAAATAAATTCTAAAAATAAAATAAATCACATAATCTACATATACTTACAGTGACACAGAGGCACAAGGAGGAAGGAATCTTTGCCAGAAATAACCCTAGAAACTCCACCGACAATGAGGAAATGATCACACAACCCAACCAAGAATATCAGAGAGTCTCCTCGAGACCTGTGATTTCTGAATCAAGAAATGATTTATTTCTATGAGAAAATAAGGCTAATCTATTGTCCAAAAACAGAAGAAGCTGGTCCGAGGTAATCTGATGATTTGAAGTCTACAGACAGAAAAGGAAATAGCATCAAAAACAATCAAATCTAACCAGTAATGATGAACTTTTCGAAGAACGAGTCTAATCTATTGTCCTCCTTCTCATTAAAATTGATTGGTTCATCGTAACTTTTCTTTTGATTTATGATTTCATACCCCCGTTTATATTCTTGACTTTTCTTTTCTTTCTTTATAGATATATATAATTTGAAAACTTTGAGTAATCATAATTTTTTTTTTTTTTTTTTTTTTTTTACGGCGGTATCTTAGGACCTAGGGAGGTCCAATAGTGAGAGAAGATCTGCACATACGAATATATTTTGAATTGTAAAATATTTGGGTGAGGTTATCCTTTCACCTCTTGGCAAGCCCAAAGTTCTAAGGGAAAAAATCTGACCAAATGCGATGAGAAATTCCTCAGAGTAATCATTAAAAAATTTAATAATATTAAGAGTGAATGTTAATTTTAAAAATTTCAAAATAAAATGATAAAAGAATAAAAATAAGTAATTTAACAATAAGTTAAAAGGAATTATCAAAAAAAAAAAAAAAAAAAAAAGACAATAAGTTAAAAGGAAGTTATCATAATAAAAAGTTAATAATAAATTTGATTTGTAATTTTAAAAAAAAAAAAAAAAAAAAAAAAGTAATTTGACGTATCGGCCGGTAGTTAGGGCTGCAAATTCTGGAGAAATGGGGTCCATTGATATCTATATGATGTGAATGGTGCGGATATTGAACACGTCCGACTCTTGACTGCAGTGAAGCCAGGTGTTCACGAACACATGGGATTATTCTTTTCTTTTCGTTTTTTTTTTTGTTAACTTTATAAATTGATTCATATGGGGGGTGGGGCCCATCGTTACGATGTTTATAATTATATGCTTTTTTGGGGCATTATTATTGTCTTTCATATTTTGAATGAAAAATTCCAATGAGTTCAATTTTATTCCACGTCACAAATTACCTTTTTATTTATTTATAAACAACAAATGATTTATTAATGATGATTTGTAATTAACTTTTGAAAATAATGACCCATAATTGTATTTTGTATACATAATGCTTGAATATTAAATCTTTAATGTCTCAAAAATATTTTTTTTTTTTTTGTAACGATAAATATTTATATTTGTATTTGTATTTCTTATATATTAAAATATTGATAAATTTGATCTTTAATATTTATAAATTTTAATTTTTTTTTTTAATTTAATATGTCATCAATGTATAATGAATAAGTAATTGTTTTGTCTTTATACAATGGGTAAATAATATAAAAGATCAATCTATAAATTTACGACTGTTGTGAACTAAGTTCTCATATTACTCTCCTATGAGATCTTTGAGCAGTTATTAAGCAGGGTTTGAAGCCTTTTTTACACAATCTTTTACTCAATGACGTCTTTTAAATTCGAGAGGTGCACTTGAAGTGCGTCAAATTAGACAATATCATTCAACTGTTTATAACACGTGAGGGTGTGTTGTGAACTGAGTTCTGACATTGCTCGTCTACGAGATTTCTGAGCAGTCATTAGGCAAGGCCTGAAGCCCTTTCCTTAATGAAGTATTTTAAACCCGTGATGAGTGTGCCAAAACGGATAATATCATTAAGTTGTTTATAAGAACGACATAATTATAATTTTTTTTTTTTTTTTTTTATAATTATGTTGTAAATTTACAGACTTGTAACGTAGTAAAATGTTAATTGTTATAATACTTTAATATTAATTTATCTATCTTTTTATATTTTTGCATTAAATAAGAAAAAATGCATTCAATTCTTTACTATAATTAGTTTACAAAGTAAAGCATTTTAAATTATAATTATTATTATTTTGGAAAAAATTTTGTATGTAGGATATATACATCACTATTATTTTTTAAAAAAAAAATACATTTTAATTAAAAAAAAAAAAAAAAAAAAAAAAAAACAAAAAAAACAAAAATACATTTGTGTTTGTCAAGAAAATTGTAAGATTTCTCATGTGAGTTGCCGAAGCAACCCACTTGTTCTTTCTTAAATGATAGTTTGGAATTTAATGAAGTCTTCAAACTAACAACTTACAAGAAGTACAAGAAGAAGGAAAGAGAAATAATAATAATAATAATAAAGTGAATAATTTAAGTTAATTGTATTTAATAAAATATACATTGATTAATTAAATTAAAATTAGTTTATACATAATTCATCTCGATCTTTAAATTTATTAAAAAATATTAAATTAATTTTAAATTAAATGATTTTTGTTTTTTATTTACCTTATTAATTATTGAATATTAATGACATTTTATAATTATATCTGGTTATCGTCAAAATAATGTCTTATTATCATATATATCTTTTATATATAAGATTACACTATAAATTATTTTTCTTCTAATGGCATGCTTTGTAATATATATATATATATATATATTTTTTGGTAATTTTATTATGTGTGATGGTAATTTCATAATTTATATTAAAGTTTTCTTCATTTACCAGTAAATTCATTCTCCATTTTTATTTTATTTTACTATTATTTTTTGTTTTAGAATTAATTTCTTTCTTTCTTTTTATATTCTATTTAAAGGATAATAAAAGATAAGAAGATATTAAAATTTTAAAGATAAAAATCTTTATATGTATATATATTAAATACATAAAAAAATTATAAGTTTGTGTATTTGAAAGTTTTTTTTTTTTTTTTTTTTTGAGGAAGTGTATTTAAAAGTTAAAAAGTCTAAATAAATCTTATTGATTAGAAAAAAAAAAAAAAAACAATTATTCAATTTAATTATTAGTCTTGTTCTGTTAAAGAATAAATTTATGTGATGTGAATGTATATTAAATTATAATAATAGCTTTATAAATATTAAATAAAATTTCTATTATAGTTTAAAAATTATTCTTATAAATTTTATTTTATAAAATGTTATATAAATTTCAAGTTCTCATTATTGAATATTAGATGTTTTATCTTTTTATTATTATCATTTATTCTTCATTTATTCTTTTAAATCTTGAATATTTTATATATTTTTGTCCCTCTCAATTATATATGAAAATAAGTTATTATTGATAAATATTATTCTAATAAATTTGTACACTTACTTCTTAAAAATTCCATTTAACATAATTATATATATCAATATAGGTGAGAATAAAGTGAGATCTCCCTTAAACGAAGTTTGTAAATATAATTGATAATTTAAATTAAATGTAATTTAATTTATTATATATATATTAATTATTTATTTAGAAAAACTAAAATTATTTAGTCAATTTCTTTCAGCAACTTTTGTATTTATTATCGCCTTCATTGCTACTCCTCCTCTTAGATATTGATGGTATTAGTGATTGAAGGAAAGAACAAATATCTTTCTTTTATTTTAAATATATATTTTAAAAAATAATATTTTTAAATTTTTATTTTTAACAAAATTAATATAGATTATTACACATTTGGAGGTGGAATGTTGATTTACTATATATATATATTTAAAATGAAGAGATAAATTAAATAAATCAAGAAAGAATAGTATTTTTTTTTTTAAAAAAATTATAATTATGTATATATTATTTGTATAATGGCCTAATGTTTATAATTATTACATGCTTTTATCAATTTGGTATAAATAAGGCTGAATTAATTGTATTTTATTAAAATAAATAAGTTAATTGAAATTAAATTTTAATATACATAATTATTCGAATGTTAAAAGAAAGATTCGAAACTAATTTAGAATTTCATAATTATTGTTGTTTAATTAATTTATTGTTAAACATTAAATATTTTAAATATCTATAAAATTATGAATAAATAAAAGAATTTGACTAACATTAAATATCTTAGAGCAACTAATCTTCTAAGATATCTATTCTATCTTATTAATGGATAAACATTAAATATTTTAAATATTAATGAAATTACCAAAAAAAAGAATAAAATTATATATCTTGTCATCGAAAAAATATTCTAAAATCAAAGAATTAAAAATTTGATCAATTCAATTTATTTTTGTTATATATACTTTCAATTGAAATATATAAGGAAAATTAACCCATTCAGTCCATAAAGTATTGCATTTTTGCCTGTTAGGTCTCTATCTTTATTTTTCTACCTATTAAATCCTCATAGTTTTTACGAGCAACCAGTTTAGTCCTTTTGACCAATAATTCAGCTCATAAACATTGTTTTCAAAGCATATCTACTGTTACTTTTCTTGAAATTATTGTGTAAGTGTCTTACACCATGCATATGCTCAGATCTAGGCAACAATTGTGGTCTGAATTATTGGTCGGAAGGACCTAATTGGTGGCCCGAAAAAATTATGAGAACTTAATGGGTAGAAAAAATAGATAAAGACCTAATTAACAAAAAAAATCATAACTTCAGGGACTAAATGAGCGAATTTTCCAATATATAAATTAAAGAATGACCAATTATTAAAATAAAAAATAAAAAAATCAGAGGGTCTACTAACTACTAAGGTATGGATTCCATCCCAAAACGGAGACAAAAGTTATCCAGTTGACACGTGGAAAAGAATGGTTTTCCTGTCCGATCCAAGCCGTTCGTTGTTGAAACTCTATTTAATCTACTGAAAAGTTGGTTTAAAGTAGAACTCCTACCAAATTAGTAATATTCAGAAGAGAGGAAAAGCAAAAAAAAAAAACTAAAATCCTCTTACTTTTCTTTCTTTGGTCTTTCCAAAAACGCACTTCCTTGGCCTTCCAGAAAAATAAGGAAAAACAAAAACCAGAAAAAAAAAAATATATATATATATATAATAATAATAATAGTAATAAAACGTTACTGCAAATTTTCAGGCGATTTTTCTCTCCTTTACTCATTCAATAGTCAAAATTTCTAGCATATAAACGACGATGAAGCGAGAGCAGTATTTGTCGGGATTGTAGTTGCATTTTTTTTTTTTGATTTTTCCCTAAAAAGGAAGGTTCCAGAAGTTTATTCAACCGTCGACGTTGCCGGTAATGATGTCGTCACCGGAAATAATGAAGATACTGGAAAACTCTAAGGAGCTCGATCGGTTGAGGAAAGAGCAAGAAGAAGTCCTCCTCGAGATCAATAAGATGCACAAGAAGCTGCTAGCCAGTGAGTTTCGCATCCAACCACCTTAATATGCGCCCTCATTCTTAGTATTTGTTTGAAAAAAAAAAAAAAGTTAGTTTATAGATAACAATCCATGATTAGCAATATTTATTCACTTGCTTCCCTTAGAAATGTTCTTTCAGATATCAATTTCTGTTCATTATGCAGCATTTGGGATATACTGTTTTGCATTCTGGTTAAATGAGCTTATTTGTGTTAGTTTCTTGCTTCAGGCTTACGAAAGAATTTAGACATTGATGGCAAGAATCTTGAAGCTGGTTAGTCTTTACATTGATTTAGGAAGGAAAATCCGAGTACTGTTTAAGGATTCCTGGCTGATTCTCTTATTTATCCATGTTGCGTTTTGGTTTTGTTACTCAAAAAATGGGCGTACTTGCCGTAGAAAATGTTTGTGCCATGGGGTTTGATGGGGGTAATGGTAGGTGGAAGAATACAAATTGATTGTCTCATTTAATAGTGGATATTTTCTATATCCATTTCTCCAGTTGATGTTTAGTAGACGTGCATTTGAATTTGTTTTTTTTTTTTTTTCTCATATGTTTGGAATGGTTTCACATTATCTAATGTCATGCTAGTGGGCTTTCTCTTTTATTCCTGGAAGTTAATTAAAGTTTGCTGGGAAAGGAGAGTTTTCCACTTGTCGTTGTTGAACAACTAATGATTAATCACAATGTTCTTTTTTTTCTTTTAATCTGTTTTCCACGGATTGAGGATTTATGTAGATTGTATTAATTTGAGTCTTTTGCAGTAAAATTCTTAAATTGTCTTCTTTTGCAACCTTTTGCCAACTAAGCATATTTGTCCCAAAATGTTCGAGGTCTTCCCTCATTTTAGAGTCCACTTTTTATCAAGAAAGGATTACCATCACAAACTAACCTGCAATCCAAAGTTATGGCCTTTTGATCATTCATCTATGTGATCTCTGTAATTGTTTTTTCCCTAATATGAGCTATTTACTTTTCCATCTAGTTCAGTGGGTAAAATGGTGGCTAAGAAAAAATTAACAAATTCAACGAGACTTGGATATGGGTTAGAGATTTGGCTTAGGACTTAAGTTAGATTCCAGGAATTCAACATTGGGCACCACCTCTTACATCAGCACCACAAAATAGTTCTACTAATTTGTAATTGTTTGAGCTATTTGCTGTTAAGATATAGCTATTGCATCTTAGTTGAGCCAAAAGTTGTTTTGCTCGTAATAATTTGGTTATATAGAATTAAATGATAGAACTCCTACACAGGTAGAAAAGATTCTACTTTCACCTGTTTCAAACTCCGCTGTTTCTCAAGTTGATAATAAGTCAAATTTGACCATTTTGCTATGCTTTTATGTTTTTTTTGCAGCACCGGAGGTTGTCGAGAAGCCTGGTGATAATTCACTCTCAAAGCTCAAGATGCTGTACACTCAAGCCAAGGAGCTTTCTGAGAGCGAAGTGAGGTATATGGTTCTTTTCCTTCTAACAAAGATGATTGCAGCATCTTGCTTTTGCTTTCTAATTCCCACAGGAAAAATATACTTGCAACCAGGTCAATGGAAAAATATCTTCAAATGTTTTGCTCTAATTTTGGGAAGTGGGTCAGACAGAACTAACTTGATTTGTATTATATTAAAAACTGTACTCATTTGTTTTTAGCAGTTCACTTCTTGTATCAGTTGTTTTAGGAATATCCATGAGTTTACTTACAAAATATTTCATTTCCAAATATGATCAGTCATTCTAAAATGAGAATTTAGTTATTCCAGGTACTTAATCAAGCATTTATTCTCTTACCAATATTTCTTTTTTGTTGGAAAAAACTTGCCTGCAGTACCTCTACTCAGTTGTTAAACCAACTAGATGCATTAATTCCTTCTGGACCTCCCGGACAACAGCGAAGACGGATAGGTATGCAAGTCTTCTGAACAATGTCAACTGTAGACATATTAGTTAGACTGTGGACTAACTTTTGAAAGCAATGATCGGTTAAAATATAGCTGACTATAAGCTGTGTTAAATTTTAAATTGTGCATAACAGTGCAGGAATTAGCCCTTGGAGTTAGATGATTTAGGGAGTCATACAATGGGTATCTGTAAGAGGTTAAATTTGGAGAAAACTTAATAAAGGATGTCTCTTTGACTCTATGCTTCATAAAACTCAAGCCAAGCTCTCCATTTGGAATGGCGTATATATTTTGAATATGCACTATATCAAGGTTGCATCAATAGCTTAAAATGATGTAATTGCTGAGAAGTGAATTTAAATGATTAGGTTTTGCTCTTATCTAGGGAAGAAGAATGGTTTGTGAATTTGGAGAAACTGAAACTTGAGGAGTTTTTTGTATGCCTTTTCACATGTCTATTTGACCAAAATGCAGATGGAAATGAGCAGAAAAAGAAACGTATGAAGGCTGCTGATTCAGATATCTCAAGACTTTCTCCTTCTGTGCGGAATCAGCTTGATGCTCTTTCTAGCTTAAAGGGTGAACAAGTAAGAACTAACGATGCTCAGAGATCTTCTTTTCTCTTTATTTTTTCATTTTGGGTGGGGGGAGCAGTGGTGTATGGGTATTCCAGTCACTAACCAAAGAGCTTGGTTTACTGGAAATAGCATATAATTTATATTTGATATTTGTATATTTCAGGTGGCGGCTAGAGTCATTCAAGATGATGATAAAGAGGAGTGGGTTATTGTTAAAGTGATTCATTTTGACAGAGAAACAAGAGAGTAATTTTTCTCTTCCTTAAGAAAAACAAAACTATCTATGGACTAGCAGCTGCATTAAATTATGTTCCTTCATGTACAGATATTAATGACATTTTAGTACCTTGAAAATATTTGCCTGTTTTTGCATTTGTGATGAGGCATTTGATATTTCTCACCACGGGTAATTGAATGTAGATTTGAAGTCCTAGATGAGGAACCAGGTGATGATGAGGAAGTTAGCGGCCAGAGGTAATGCTAATATATAATTCTTGAGTCTCTTTAATGAAACATATATTAGTTTCTTTTGGCGCAGCATATTTACATTTTCTTGTGATTTAGTTGCTGATTCTTTTCTTGTACAATGCTTACTCCAGAATTGTCTGCACTTTCAAGCCCATAAGTGTGAGAAACATTTTGAAAGTAGTACTAATAAAGCAAGGCAATGTTTACAATTGTTAGAGTGCTAAGTCCATTTTCAGCATGCTATTGTCTCAAATGATTTTCTTTACGTAGTATATATTTGCAGGAAAAAAATACATGCTTTTTCCTTTTTAAGGTGCTCTCCTTTGTAGTTGTGATCTTGTAATGATCAGCCTTGAAATGTCAAGTGTGATCCTCAGCAAATAATATATTTACCATTCATGCCTATGGCATGACTGCGAATTGGAGCTTTTGCTTAAAAATAACATATCAAAATCCCACTTTTAGGGAAAAAATTGTGATTTGTGATAAAAACTCATATTCTATGTTTGATCTTTATTTGCTAAGGATCAACCGTGTGCTTTGAAGCATGACCCTAAATGACCTAGCCACTCTGATCTCTTATGGTGAAATCAATTGAGATTCTATATTATTGTTGTAGCTATCATTCTTTCTGAAACTTACTGTTTTTTTTTTTTTTTTTCTAATTTTTATCCAGTTTAGAAATGATTTGCTTTGAGTTCCCTGATCAAGTTGCCTATATTTTCTTCTGGAAATTTTTGCCAAAAAGAAATTTTTTTTGGTTCTCATGCTTAATGACTGTTTAAGCTGGTTCATTTATGTTCAATCTTGAGTTCTCTGTTTTTATCTTGCTTTCAGAAAGTACAAGCTGCCAATGTCAGACATCATTCCTTTCCCGAAACGAAATGATCCCTCTAGTCTCCAGGATTTCCCACCTGGAAAACATGTTTTGGCTGTCTACCCAGGCACTACCGCCTTGTATAAAGCGACTGTAGTTCAAGCCCGTAAGGTAAATGAATTGTCCAACGCTATGTGGGCTTGTGTAGTTATCATTCTCATTTCTTGCTAAAGAAATACGTTTAGTGGATAATATTAACCTGATTGATTGTGCAATTTGATTGGCATGCTATGTCGGCAACTGTTCTCAATATTTCAGAGAAAAATTGATGAGTAAGTAGTTCTTCCTTCTCATTTTCTTTTTGGTGATTTTTACTCTTTCATCTATTCCCATGAAGAAATATGGCGGGAAACGATTCTCGTCTGTAGTAACTCTGTTAGTGCATAGAAAAGCATACACTGTTTATACCTTCCTAAGTTTCATTAGTTCCAAAACCCTTTCCCGTAATGCCATTCCATATGCTTTGCCCTTGCAGTTATATTTTGGAATTTGAAGATGACGAGGAAGATGGATCATTGCCTCAGCGGACAATACCTTTCCACAGAGTGGTTGCTCTTCCGGAAGGGCACAGGCAGTGAATTTGAGGCTGTTCATACTTGTTTATATATTTATATATATATATATATTTCGAGAACAGTACAGTTAAGGACCGAAACACCACGAGGCTGCGATGTTTGTTTATAATACAGAGTTGTGCTGTTGTAGTCTTTGCCATTCTAGAGGTTATTTATTATGCCCTCTCCCTCGAGAACAGGTATTTCATTGAGAAACAAATCTGGGTGATTCATTATATTTATTATGTGCCTTGGAATCTAAAAAAATTCAGTAAGTTTTAAGCAGAAGTTCCAGTAACATTCTTTTTTTTTTCTAATTAATCAACGACTACAAGCTTCTTGTAATCTTCACCGGAGATTGCAGCCTCCATGACAGTTTCTGGATTTGGCTTCCCATCATCCTCCAAGAACAAGGTCAACAAATTCTTTGAGAATCCACTCACCAATGCCACTCCTTCCTCATTTCCTTGTACAGGAGTTGCCCTAGAGTCTCTCAAATTCCAAAATATTATTTCTGGCACACAATTGCCGTACCCTTCTTTCCTGAACTTCCTCACTATGGCCTCATAATCAGTTTCCCAAGGAGTTGCAGAGGCTACGTCAAATTCCATATCGCTAAATACAAACAGCTTCTTGATCATCTGATCCGGTTTCAAGTTCCCCTGCACGGCCACATTCAGGATTAAATCAAATACCTTCTGAAAGTTAGTGTTCGTTCCCCATTCCATGTTCCTTACAAAGTCAGTTTTGGATTTCAAATCCTTCCCCTCAACCATCTGAAGATTTGGATTTGCACTAAACGTGATAAGCTTCCCTTTCCACGGTTCCTCGGACAGTTCCGAAACCAGAACTCCCAGAGCAACGGAGACCTCCATTGGTATCCCGGACATGCTACCAGAAACATCGCAGATTGCAAGACAGTTTCTCAGTTTCCCTTTCTTGGCCATGTCCTGTACCATTCTCTCCCACTGAAGCTCTGCAACCTCGCGGCCTCCGTCGTCGTCCCATAATGACGCAACGATCTCGTGTGGCAATAGTGCACCCGCTGCGATTTTAGCTTTCCCTGACTTAACTTTTTCCAGATACTCACTGAATCGTTCCTTATCGTGCTTCAGAAACTTGTCTTTGTAGTTCTTCATGGCTACAGAGGCTACCCTATCATAAGGAATCGAGCCCCAGTCGTCGGCGCCGATGTAAACTTCCGGCAACTCCAACGCCTTGCGCAACGGCACCAGCACTTGCTTTCTCAAACGATCCCTCACGCGGTAGGCGTAATGTGCGTCCTCAATTCCCTCGTATTCAGGATCAGACTCCTTTGGGAAGACCCTTCTTGCAATACTTTCGCACAAGAGAGTTGATTTATCAAAGGAGGAATCCAGTGATGGACACCATTTAGCGGCCAGGCTGATCCTCCTCAGTTCTCCGGACTTCAGTAATTCAACATCTGCTTTCAACATATTTGCAAAAAGATCAGACACTCTATCAAACAAGAATCTGTAGTCGGGATCGCGATTATATCTTTCAACGGCCTTCCTCGCCTTGAGAATCTTCTTCTCCTCTCTTATCTTGCTAGCGTCTTTCTGCATAAGATCTGTAGTAACCTTAGGCCTCTTCCCTCTTCCCCTTCCATTTCCCTTTCCCCTAGACCTAGAAACACGTTTTTCCCCTTTTCTTCTGCGCCCTTCTACAGCTTTTTGTCTCACGTTGGCACCCTCAAGTAGCCGATAAAGAATCTCAGGCAAATCTTTAAAATAGCAAAAATCAGCAATTGAATCCACGTTGCAAGCCAAAGTTTTAGGGTGATTCTTGTGAAGCCAGAGTGCAGCAGTGTAGTAACCTTCCTTATCAGACTTCCCAGTGCCACGAACCCCACGCAAATTGCAAACAAGTTTAAGAGTAGTCAAGGGATCGAAATACCAAGCAGCCTCTAAAAGCATTGTTAATCTTGCTGATGGGGTGTCGGGGACAACATGGAAGAAAAAGTCCAAACAAGGATTACCGCTGGAAAGAAAGGTGGCTGACAAGTTTTCAGTAAAACCCATCATAGGCTTTTTTCCGGCTGAAGAATTGAATTTGGATACCATCAGGTCCATGAATGGATCGCTGATGGCTGGTGCCGGTGCCGGTGCTGGTGCTGAAGCCGAGGATGATTTTTCTTGATAGATTTCCGGTGGCCCGAGGAGTGAAGGTTTTGGAGCCATGTTGGATCCTTAATTTTGGGTAAGCGAAGCGGGAAATTGTCAATTTATAGAACTGCCTTAATTGTTTTCCAAAATTCCTTGGAAACTACGGAACGTGGAGGACAAGAACATTGGACTTTTTCCTAGGGTTAGAATTGAATATTGTTCGGGTTAATGGAGTGGACGTGTTTAATGATAATTACAGTGGATTATAAATAAATTGAATTCATGTAATTGGTTTTTAAATTGTATTTTTAATGTGTAATATATTTAAACAATAATTATTTATTTTTAAATTTTATTATTTATATAATTAAATTAAATAATATTAATATTTTTTATAAATTAAATAAATATATAATCATATTAATTAGCCGATTCCTTTTAGATTTGAATCGAATTTGACTGTAATTATTTTAACTTAATTCACGCTCCTTACTTGTATCCTGTGGATCTAACAAAATCGGAGCATGTGCGGAAATGGTCCGAGTTTTATTTTATTGGTTTTGCTAAATTGAATTTTATCATTTTTGGTAATGCAATATTTTTATCAACTAATTTAAGAGAAATTTATGCCTAAAATTTGACATAAAATTATTTCCTATCTAAACAAGAGAAACCACACCACTGAACTACTTACTTTGTTGTTCGTAGAATTTTATCTTTAAAAGGTCATTTTATTCGTCCATCTAAAATTTGGGCCTTAAGATCCAATTCATCAGAAGTAGTCTACTACATATGCTTAAGTCCGTAAGTATTGGGCCTTTTTATTTTTTCAAATTTTAATTAATTATACGTGAATGAAAAAATGAATGTTAAAAAAATTAATCAAAATCCTAAGTTAAACCAAAAAAAGAAAAGAAAAAAAAAAAGAGATATTGGGATATTAATTTGTGATGATAATTTGATTTATGGATGCATGAAGGAAGGCAGGGAGTTATTGTAAAATTATAACAATCTGTGACAAGCTCGTGAGATGGGGAATGGTGGGTCTGAAAATGAACCATTGACGATACGAGCAGCAACCCATGAATTTGCAGCTTCAGTATAGTGCACTCCGTCCCAGCTGATGACTGCTGAGGGTTTTTTACAAGAACCTGCATATACTTCACTCCCATTTACATTTCCTTTCTGCCCACACCAGATATCTTTCCCAATTCCATGAATCCCGCAGCATATACTCATTGCCCTCTCAAATCCTGTGTACATATATATATATATATGTATTTACTTATTTGAATATTGACTCTGTAGCTAACCTACTTATAACTACTATTGATTTCAAGTGAAATTAAGTGAAAAGAAACAAACGTGTATTTGTTAATTATGTTTCACGTTTGGTTAAATTAATTAGTTGTACCTTGTTTTTCTGCATGGCTGATTAGTTCATATTTTGCACTGTACATGTCAACATACGTCAATGCCGCTTCGGGGAGCTCTGATCGAAGTTTCACCACTGCATCCTTGAGCTGCTTATTGAACTCCATGGCTACAGCGTTCTGGGTTTTGATGCAGCCGTACTCGTCCAGCGACTCAGGTGGTGGGTTTTGGAGTCTGACTGTGGACAGTGGCAAGCAACCGATGGGACCTGTGTTGTGTATCCAGTAAACCCTTGCTCCTTTCCCATATAGATCCTACCACACGTACGTACGTACTTTGTCAAAACATATGTAATTACTGCCATTGATATATATATATATATATGTTTGTGGACATGGGATTGGACATTTTCTTTGTATAACTGTAGCTTACTCGGATTTGTGCTACAAACTGATTGATTAGAATGGCTATGGTGGACTGGAAGTCTTCCATGTTCCTTGATATAAGACCGGAAATATCATTTTGGCCTATATCGAATGTGTAAAGTGCTTTGGAGAAGTCCTCAGGTCTAGGAAGCCTATCTTTCTCGATATCTTGATCTGGAAACAAACAAATGAACAGAATCCATGCATCGAAATGAACAAAAGATGTATAATTGATTAGAATGAGTTATAAGAGATTGTGCATGGCGGGTCATGACTAAATTAGAGAGACCATGGTTCATATAGAAGAAGCGTGTTGATCTTTCTTTGAACTGAGTAAATTGCTCGACTTGAATATCAAGAGGGAATGGGCTAACGCCGGTCTGAAACCAAGAACTGTTGGACCGCCTGATTGTTGCTCCTCCTGTTGCAAAGTTTGCACCGTGCCGGAATTTGGTTCCTACTGAATCCAGATATGCACTCAACAATGGAAGCCCTAGATGATCAGCTTTTTTTTTTTTTTAATTTTTATTTTTATCGGGTGCAATTTGTGTTAGGAAAACAATTTTTCTAAACATCACACATAATATATATATATATATATATGAAGAAAAAAAAAAAAAAAACTAATTATATATATATATACCGAGGAAATCGATAACAAGGCGGCCATCGGAGCCTCTTCCGGCAGGTCTATGGAAGTATGTATCGCCGCAGGGCGTAATCATGGGATAGAAAGCAGCTGAGATTCCTCCGGTATCGGAATTGGAATCGCCGAAGTTATATATTGCCGGGAAGTCACAATGTGTTGAGTCCAATAAACTAGTGATACCTTCGGCTAACAAAGCAGCACAAGAAAGTAGAAGAGCCACACGAATCAATGCAACAACTCCACAAAACGCCATAACTTACAAATTTTGTTCTTGCTAATTAACTAAGTAGATATTGGGGAAAAAAAAGTCATATACATGGGTATTTATAGAATCCCACTGGAGAGTCCACCCCCATCATTAATACATCGAAATTCTTACTCAAAAAAAAAAAAAAAAAAAATAATTTTTACCAAGATATTAACAAATATAATCATTAATTACTGTTGTCCCAAGAAGATTAATTTTGTTCCACTTATTATTATTTTTTTCATTTGCAAGATTAGTCTTTATACCTAAATAATATTTAAGGTGTGTTTAGGTTGGAGTTTTCTATTTTTTTAAAGTTGAGTTGAGTGTATTACTGAAAATGGGGAATAAGATGAGGACAAGTGAAAAAGTTATATAGTAAGTAGAGGACAAAAATATTATATTTTATTAAGTATAATAATATATTGTTATTGGAGTAATATATATTTATATATAATTTATATTAAGCTTAATGATTTTTTTATTAATTTTTTTGCTAAGTGAACAGACAATGAATAGTGTCATGTCAGGTGGTATCCAAATAAGTACACATCATTTTTTTTGAGTTTGAATGAAAAACTTTTTTTAAAAAAAAAATCCAATTCAAACACACTCTTAATTTTTTATAAATGAATATATATATATATATATTATTTTAATAATTCAATATTTTTATTGACTAATTTGAAAAAAATTTATAAATATGACGTCAAGACTGACCCCCGACACCTCCACTTTAACGAGTCAGAGGAGAGGAAGCATTTAAATAAAAAAAATTACACTACTAAATTATTAAAGAAAAAAAAATATGAATAATTTGTGGATTTAGTCCCAAATAAATTTATTTTTGGCAACTTTAGTCCCAAAAGTTTTTTTTTTTT
>JAXGGT010000116.1:670520-689129 GCA_035583425.1 Marsdenia floribunda | reverse complement strand
GTGGGGATCCCCGATCCCCAACGGGGTGGGGATGGTATGAAAAAAAAATTCTCCGCAAGGGATAGGGATTGGAATGGGGAATATATGTAAGAACCGGGGATAGGGATGGGGGAAGGAGTCCCTGTATATCCCCGTCCCCGTTGCCATCCCTACTTGCTAATCGATGTGGCCCAATTAGTGGAAGAATGGACTAATCCTAATCCATTAAGAAGCGGTCCAATCCAAAACAGTGGGTACAATTTTGTTGATGTGCTAATTTAACATTGGCCAGTGCCAACTAGTACTTCACTATCAATTTGCAGTTGCTTTGTTGGGTATAATAGGATTAACACTAACAAAGCACTTGTTAATACCAACTTCATTTTTCTGTCAGAAAATGGCCCACGATAATGAGTTTGGTGATATTCATGGTATTATTTGATACTATTGCCGATGTACTAAAAATAAATAAATATATATATATATATATATATATATATATATATATATCAAATTGATGATAAGTACTTAAATTTATATTTATATTTTGTGATATATCTATGTACATTTACTGTATAAAATAAAATATTACAATTTCTATTAAGGATTACATCTTATGACCTGTAGTGATTATAAGTAAAGTTATTACTGTCAAAATAATATTTTTTTGTTAAAATTGGACACTAAATTTAACTATTATCCTTTTTAATAGTTAATAAATAAATAAATAAATAAAAATTTTTACTTTTTTTGTCACTTTAATGATGTAATATTTATTATTATTTTTCTTCATAAAATTTCTTTGATTTTGTCAATTAAAAAGGCTATCAAAGGAATTTTTGACAAAATTAATAAAAGGGAATATTTTAACTATTTGTGTAAATTAAAGAGCCAAAAATCAAAATCTAAAGAAAGTTTGAGGGTATCTGAGATAATTTACCCTTTTCTTATTTCTAGCCAAGCCAACACGCTGTCGTATACACCAGCTTCCGTTATTTTTTGCACTAAATGCCCTAAACCCGGTAGCGGCTCAAAGAAGGGAAAAGGCAAAGAATTTGCCGTGCCCCATCAGATACCTCGGTCAAAGCTGCAATGGGGAAGAAAGGTGGAGGCGGAGGAGCTGAACAACCAGAAAGCATGGAGTCGTGCAAAGAAGGTTACAATCTGCTGGGCTTGCCTACCTTTGAGGAGCTCGAGAATGGCCGCTTCAAGTGCGTAGAGACTGGCCACGAGCTGCCCTCTCACGCCAGAGACTCCTATGCCCAGAGCAAACACTGTCGCTTGGGCCTCATCGATGCTGCTCTTGCTCAAAAGAAACCCCCTCTCAACATGTTCAATCAAGACACACTATCGCGGTAATCACGAAAATGTGTCATTTTCTTTTTTTACTCTTTTTTTCCCCTTTTGGAGGGGAAATTCCAATAAGAATTCTTTTTTTTTGGAGATATATTTTGAACTCTGTCTCGTACCTGTTACTAGTAATCCAGTGGATGAAAGGATGTTTTTCTGCTTTTCTTTCTATATCAAAGTGAATTGAGGAGCAATGTGCTGACAATGTCAAAGTTGAGATTTCAATTCCTCTTTGTAGTTATAATTTGAGCTGCCATTGATCATGGTGGGTTGTGGTGAAAGGGCTATTGCCATTTGAAAGCTCAACAGATGCTTTGTTTGTCTACATCATTGAAATTCCCTGGCTGGGATTACTAGTGTGTTTTCGTACTCTCTCCATTTTGCGATATATGGGACATGCTATAAATGATGCTGGTTGTGTAATTTTATTGGACGAGTTTCTACCCTTCTGGCTATCAGCTCCAAAATGAAATGGGGCCTTTTGGCCATTATATTCGTTGATTAATTTCCTCAATTCTGTTTTTAGTGTACCTCTGATCCCAAGTATAGAAGTATCAGTTGCTTATTTTCTCTTGTTTTTTGGATGATGTCCTCTAGTTCGAAGTTAATATGCAAGCTGACTGGAGTCACCATCAATAAATCTGAAGAGCACATATGGAAACATATAAACGGAAAACGCTTCCTTAACATGTTAGGTTTGTTGTATTTATCCTTCATTGAATAATAAACTATTGGCAGCAAGAAAGTTCTTTACTTGCCATTGGATCACGTTGTCATTTTTAGGAGCTCTTTTTTAGTTGATTCTATCCAATTGTAGTGACAAATAATTTACGGTAACAGAGAGAAAGGAAACAGAACAAAAAATGTTGATCAAAAAGGCAGAGAAGGAGGATGATCAGAAGCCAGAGAAGAAGAAAAACAAAAAGGTTAAAGATAATGGTTTGAAGGAAAAGAAAAAGAAAAAGAACCAGGATAAAACTGTTAGTGAAGTTATATCCGAAGTAAGAGATGCTTCTGAGGACAGTGATCTAGAGGAAGATGGTGACGACTTCTGGATTCCCCCAATGGGAGATCGTTGGGATCATGATGATGCAGGTGACCGGTGGGGTTCTGGTTCTAAGTCTGAACCAGAAAATGATGAAGTTGATGGCGAAGGTATGTCTTCTCCTTAACCCAACCCTCTCTACACCCTACTAGCCGTGACTTTTGATGTCGTATGTAGGATGCTAAATATCATGTCATTGCATACTATTGCACGTATTGACAATTTAATATGCTGCAAGGAAGTGTAACCCCATACTTCAATACTCGATGGACGATGATGAATCAAGTTTGTTGAACAAAATAATAAGTAATGTTTTATGTCTTACTAGCTCATGCAACTGATACTATATACTTTACCAAATGTAGGGACTGAAGAACGGAAAAAGGATGCTGGGGAGCTTTCTAAAAGGTATCAGTATCCTCCTACACTAGTTTCATGAGTCTTATCTGCAGATCTTTGGCGTGCAAATCTTGGACCCAATAGGGGTGTTGGAGGGAAAAGAAACCTCAAATAATAGATAGAATTCAGAATGAATGACAACAGATGCTCAATATACATAACTTTCTTTTGATAATTTTTAGGTGATTGTTTCACACATTTAATCCTTATTTGCATGTCTTGATTTACAGGACAAAGCGAATGTCCCTGGAAATAGGACCCAGTAGCTATGCCTCAAGTAAGAAGAAGAAGAAGACCAAGGCTTCATGATTTGAATGAGTTGCATAGAAGGTGAGTTAAAATCCCTATGCTTATCTGATACTGCTGGAAAGTTTCAGTTCATTTTAGTTGAAATATAAGTATTTCTAGTTGCAGGATACCTTTTCAACTGGCCCTCAGGTTGTATGGACATAAAATTTGTCTGCTTGGATAGAATTGTCTTTTCCTTGTTTGAGGAGTATGTATGGGAATGGGGAGTCTTAGGATATCTGAATTACGTGGAAGTAATAGTCAAAAATTTGAACTTGGTCCAGCAAGTTGTTAGTCATTCTAATGTAGCAAAATTCTTGATGAAATGAAAAGCTTCTCTTTTTGCTGGTGAATGACTAATTTTTAGTAGAGAAGTATTAGCATGTTTCATACTGATTTAAAAAATTATATAACCATACAAGTATGCTTGAATCTGCAAAATACTTATTTTTTTAGTACTGCATTAAAATGAAAACAAGAGAGTTTTACCTCTATTCTTGACATTTTGTTTTCATTAATAAATATTGTTGCATTTTATAATGAAATTAATAAAGATAACATTTAACATATTTTTTTTTCATTATACCCTTGTCTTTCTAAGGAACAGCTAAATCTAAGGTCTAGTGTCTACAAGACAAAAAGAATGGAAGAATTATTCCTGTGATAGAAACTGATGAAGCTGCTGACTGGAAATTTGTTCACATTGAGCACAGGAAAAGGCAGTGTATTGTCTGATTCATCTTGATGTGGTGCCAAAGTAGCGGTCTCCAAACTCTCCCATCCCCGGTATCACGCGTAGATCCTTGTTTAATGCAATGTCAATCTCTGATGTCACTAGTTTTAGCCTTGGGTATTTTTTGCAAACTCTATGTATGCCCTCAGGTGCCTGCATTGCCACGAAGTATTTATTTGCATGGATAAGCAGAAAACTTTTGGAGTTGGTTTTGTTTTCAGCACTCGCACACTTACCGAAATCAGATTGAGGAAAATGATATTAGATTGAGTCACACCCTTGCTAAGTAATACGGAAATGGCTTTGACTGCAGAATTCCCTGATAATTATCCTCGTTTAACAGGCTTTTTATTCATAAAAATAATTAATAATCATTTGTATCAAACCTGAAGCAAGAACTGGGTCTAGCAGCAGCACATGATGGCTTGCAATGTCTGCCGGTAACTTCTCATATATCAGCTGCACCAGTGTTAGAGAAATGAGAAATCTCATTGCAGCAAGGGTGAATAATAAGGATAGTAGAACTGAAAGGAGCGGTGAATTCAGGTTATCTCCACATACCTCTGGGCCATCGTTGCCTTCTCCGTGGATGAGGATTTTGCCTATTTTTATTCCTTTGCAACATGCTCTTAGAGCATTCTCCATGCTTTCCCCGCTGATTATATCAAATTTGACTTTAGTATTTGTGTTTATGCCCGAAGTTGCGGTTTAACAGACAATTTCAACATGTGATAATTTTCAATTCGCGGATTTATATATATATATACTAGCATGGTCTTGTTATAGAAGACATGAAAAATTCTTGTGGGTCAGCATATCTAGTTCTTCAGGAGATAAATAAATATACCTTCTAATAATAGAGATGCCGCACAACCTTTTAGTAAAACTCACTCCAGTGTATATGGATCCTGCAAGTAGTTAATTGCTGTGAAATGCAAGGGGCAATGTGCCAGTACTACCAGCATGTTGATTTATCTTGAGATTAGCATCCAAACAGGCTATAACACAGTTACCTGTCGGAGTGTTGATCTGTTTTTCAGTAAATGGAAGATGACCCAAGCCGTGCTCAACAACCTAATATGAAGACGCAATTGAAAAACCATTATCTTACTTATGTGCTTAAATGTTAGTAATACCAAGCAACTTCCGCATTGAAATGCATCCAATATAATCCCAAAAACTAAAAGAAAATAAGTTTTCCTACCATGCGAATAAGCCGATCGGCATAGAAAACAAAGTCATGTTTTTTGGTTTTGGCATCACGGATGAGCGTGTGCATCCCACGTAACTGAGCAAAACAATTGTGAATGTATTAATGAAACTAAGATAGTGCAGATCCTTCTCGTGCAAAAGTTACTTCACCAGGAAAAACCAACTAATGTAAAGATGGAACTGGATGTACCTGAAATGTCGAATGAATGACAAAAACATTTGGATATATTTTGCAGAGGTCATGCTGGCCTAACTTCGTATGTATGTGCTTAACAATCAAATCGATTGCAACTTCATTGTCTGCTCCTCTGGGAATTATAACGTCAGCATGTTTCATTGATGGGAGTATAAATTCGTCAAAACTTGGTTTCACAAATTTAGCATACTGCATAAACATTACATTTAACTTTATATGAGTTGAGAGAGATTACATTTAGTACTTCAAACAGGAAGAAAAGATTCTCAAAGGAAAGAGTTATGGCTGCTGCTTTCATTAACAGTTCAAAAAGCGGTATAATGGATCTGTTTACTACTTATAAACTATCAGCAGTTGAATAGCTTAAGAAAGAAGTATTACTCTAAACTCAACTGACTTGATCAAGCACACCCTGGATGTTTCTGCCCCTCTGAACAGTATCACGCATTATCCTTCTTGCAAGCCTCAGATCAGAATCTGCACTGGTAAATATGGGGATGTTACTGACAAATCGAACGCATACAAAATTAAGTAAATCATCATGAATATCGTAGCCATCCAACCATCAAGAGGTAAAAATTGCTATATCCTCAAAATCATTCATTCTCTGTAGCACATGCCTCTCTAATTCTATAAAACAATGAAATGCTAAGTAGGTATTCCTCAAGCCAAGCAGGTAACTGATTGGAAGATTTCAACACAGTAATATAAACAGTAAGAGGTAACTATTTAAGAGAAAAGAACCTGTATCAACAAATATCTTGAGGTTCATAAGGTCACGTACACGAGGATCGTGAAGCACCAGAATTCCTTCTAAAATGATTATATCTGCTGGATTAACCTGCATTTTATAACAAGGTGTTAATTAATGCATTGTTTTGCACCTGTTTTTGTACCTGAAAGCGATCTTTCCTCGCTGCTAAAAGGATTCCTCATACAAAGTGTTGCGTGCACCTGAATTATTACATGATAAAATGTGCAGAAGAGAAGAAACAGTTAAAAAGCAACAACTAGTTTACTGATTTTTTTTAGTAGCCTACTGTCTACTAAAAATAAATTTCTGAACAACTTCGGATGATTGGTAAGAACAAAAGCATATATTACTCCAGCAGAGGCAGGTCTGTACCAGTAGTGCTGGCTCAATGCTCTTGTGACTTACGAAGTCATAATTAGGAATGCTAACAGCCTGGCCAAGTTTCAACTTTTCCAAGCATGAAAGCATAGTTTCAGTATCAATGGCATCTGCACGAATTAGAAAGTTGAAAAACTGTAATTTAGCTAAATTCGACCAGCAAAGGGTTACTGATTTGTAAATCAGTTACGTTATTCCTCAATAAGATCTTCACCAGGATGATCAAAGTTGTAATCCTGAACATTTTGTATTTGCTCGTCATTTAGTGAACGGTAAAATGAATCCTGCAAAAAAGAAAAGGTTCATGTTTTTGTTTAATAAGAAATTTTACTTGTGGTAGCGTACGTGTGTATTAGTACATTGATTAAGCTCTGAAATTCAATGGTCACAGAGTTTCACTTTCTAAAATTCAATAGAAGGTTTTCCATCCAGACCCAGAAAATAGATTTTGATAGCGATTATATAGCTCCAAATTTTTCTGGTTTTGAAATAACTAATAAAACCAGAGATTCAGAATATATATTTACTTGATGGATAAGAACAACGCGCTGATCATGAAGCTGTGAAATGATCATGTTGCAAACGGTTGTTTTACCGGAAGCCGTCCCACCAGCTACACCTGCAAAAGTTCAACAAGCCAAGAAATTTATTCAATTGCCACTTGTCTCCAATTTGGAATTACTAGTGCAACATTCTTCGTTTTTTTCGTCTCTTCAATTTCTATTAAAATTATTATTTAAAAAAAAAAAAAAAAAAAAAAAAAATGGACGAGCACAAATATCTGTGTTCGTTTTGTTCAGATACTAATGAAACTATACAAAGAAATAGATATTAGGATCGAATAACAGAAACTTTAGGGAGTCTTCTCACCTATTAAGAATGGTAGTTTAAGCGGCACTTGCTCTGAACCATTATTTGATTGAAGAGAGGAGCGATTATCAATGCTCATTCTCGAAGCATTCGTCGTTTCCGAATCCATCAAACTGCTCCGGACGATGAATCAATCACAGGAAGCTTCTGCAAAACTAAAAATCCCTGGCAGAAAGTTGCAAAACTAAAAATCACATCATGTAGAAAATTCAGTACATACAGTTTTTTTTTTTTTTTTTTTTCTCCTTAAATAATTATTTTTAAGACAGAAAGAGAGAGAAATGAAAAAGTCCTACAAAATTCTGATATAACGAATGGATCAAAATTTTGATGTGCGAGTTGCTGGATACGTGAATATGCATGTGATATCCATGCATCCGGATCTATACATGTGTTAAGTTTCGAAATCTAAATGCTGCAGGCGGCATTCATCAATGAAGACATATCCATCAAAGCCGAAAATCATCAGAGAAACAAGTTTCGGTTTAGAAATTAACCTTGATGAAGATGATCTGGGAATGCGGAGGAGATATCAGTTATGCTTCATGTTGTAAGACCGCTACAAATAGAATAGCCCCTTAAAAAGAGCCGACTGATTACGGCGAAGGACGAGCAATGCGATTTAACTTCTTTTTTTTTTTTTTTTTTAATTTTTTATATATATATACATATATCTCCCTTAAATATATATATATATTTTTTTTTTCTTCCAGCTGTATTTGGATTTCAATTATATTAGAATTCAGTGAAAAAGTTTTGTCTCCCAATACCCAACACATTTAGACAAGATTTTTTTTCCAATTAAAATTTGTCCCTTAAAAACACACTTATATAATTTGTAGATCCACCTTATTTAAAAAATATATATTATTAATAAAATCACTCTTATACACTTTTTTCAAAACAATCATTCTCTTATACACACAATCATTATACTTATAAAACCTATATATTTAATCCTCACTTTTTCTAATATTGCAGACAATATTCATTTTTAATGAAAATTCATCTCGAATAAATCATTTTTTTAAAATATAATGAAAATCCAAATTCAACAATTTTTAAATTTTTTTTTTCTATCCAACCATAACCTTCCATAGTGGTGATCCTACTACCATTCAGGCAATACATATTTTCCTGTTAGACACTATTTTCTTGTAAAGAAAAATTGATCAAAACTTTATTAAAGAAAAAACAACTTTTTAAGTGAAAAATCATTCGAGTACAGAGTAAGAAGTAATATATTTTTTTTTTTAGGGGAAAAAAATAAAAATAAAAAAGGTCCAGAAATGCCATCATTTTCACCATTCTAATGGTCTAAAGAATTTACAAGAAATTCAAGTAGCACAACGGAAAAAGTTAATCAAACTAGAACAAAGGAAACGCCTTCGGCATATAAAATACACAAATTTTCGGGCTACAGCCTACCAGAGAATCTTACCAGCCCAGGAATTAACCCAAAACAAAAAAAGAGAAAAGAAGCCACTTCAAAAATTTTACACAGTACAAACTCCATAATTGAATGGGTGGGGCAAACTGCTGCCTAAATAGCTCTCTACTTAACTTGAAACTAACATTTCTAACTTATCTGCCCATCTCAGAGAAGTCCGCGGGACTGAACCTGACAGAAATGGTTTAGTTCTGTTCTGTCCTGTTCCTTCCGATTCTCTGTGAAAAAAGAATTAACAGCTGTAGAACACACTTTCAGCTGAAAGGTTAAATGGAGAAATAAATTAGAACTGATGATAGTCAAGCTTTCTCTACATACATAATCAATTAACTATATACTATACGCAGATAACATAGAACAGAGGGTTGATTGCCAGAAGCCATAATTCTACAACATGGAAAGAAATTTAACATCATCATAACCCAGCAACAGCCACTTCGTCTAGTCTACCCGCACAACCAGAAAAGGTAAAAAGGGAAGAACATCTCCAGCCAACATTCAATATTCACCGCACAAATATGTAGCTTACAAATGGAATTCAAAGAATAAGGATGTGAGTGTGAAACGAAAACTTCATTTGCAATGGTCATTGTCAGCCAAGGGAAGAAAATTTGTGTACCTCTATTTAGAAACAACAGTCACAACTCTGCATGCTGGGCATCCCACAGTTTCTTTCTGGCAATTAGAACTCTTTCTTCCTTCAAGGAGAGAGCATCAATCCTAGGTTCTACCTCAGATATCCAACCATCCCACTTTAAGGCAGTTAAGAACTTTCGCACATAGTTGATGACAGATACTCTGTCTCTTATGATGACAAAACCTTCAGGCCGTAGAATGCGGTCCATTTCAATCAGAAGATCTTCAATGCTACATCCCCGATTCTCTATCTCTGTGAAGACAGACCATGCATGAAGTAGGTCGTAGGTGCGAGGGTAAGTTGAAAAAGATTCACACCTGTACATAGCTACTAATTAGAATCCACATTGTTTTCCTTTGATGTAAGCATACACATCACCACTATAATCCAAAAGAGTCACCACAGATATAGGTCAGAGAATAGTTTCCATTAACTGAAGCTACAAAAATGTTTTCATCAACTAGGTACACAAGGAAACTTCAGTATGTCAAAACCATCACTGTTATATAGTGTATTCATCTCTTTTATTTTATATACAAGTTAAACAGATCCTCTCACATCCTGATCAGTATATAAATCCCACTATACCAAACTACTATTCCTGCGAGAACAATTTTGTATTGAATTGTAGTCAAAAGGATAGTCCCAGTTTCATGAACTAATGTTTTATTCAAGAGGTATTGATCAATAGCAAATGCGTACAACAAAAGCACAGGAGTGAGACAAAGGCTGCTATAAAACCTGAAAAAAGCAACTATAATTAGCGAAACACACCAGTCATGAACTGTTCCAATTAGGCCTCGGTCATAAATAATCTTCAGTCTAGCAGATGAATTAAAAGGAGCAACGTTCATCACCCAAACATCCTTATCTCTTAAAGAGGAGGCAAATCCACCAAGGTTTGAGTTCATGTCCATCACATTTCTAAATGAGTTTCTGCGTACAACAGATTTCATTTGCTTCCAATAGTCGACCACTCTGTCATACCATATGTTCTGCATTTCATAAATCTCTACCAGCTTAAAACAAATTTTAGACTAAATAAAAAACATGCACATATACAACCTCTAGGTACTAAAATTTTCATCCACTTACTGTATCCTTCTGAAATTCTGCAGGATTGACACCAAGTTCTCCCAGGCGAGGAGGTGGTGCAATAAGCCTCTGTGGCCAGGGTTCTAATCCACTCCCTTTTTCCTTGTGCATCCCTGCTTTTTCAAATGAAGTTTTAATGGATAAGTCATTTGGAAGAAGGAATGTTTAATTGCTGAAGTACATCTGGCAAGGAACTCAGAGTTGAATATAGGAAGTGCAGGCTGAAGACAAGGCATAATCAGTAAAATTCCTAGATACAGAGAATCTAGAAACATTCACTTTCAATTTTCAAATGAAAAATAACCTCCTCTGATATCCTGCACAAAGAGCATATGGCATATGCACCACAATTTTGAAAAGATGCCATTATAGATAGCACAACCTGGATCAGTTTCCAATTGAACGCCTGACCCTAATTCTACAAATATCCTTCTCCAAGGTATACACCATCTAACAGGCTATTGTTTGCCAGAAGTTCTAAGGAAATAAAGCCACCAATTGCTTGATGGTATTTTCAAATTTCTTTGGGAAATAAGAGATATCAATCTTCTAATATACATGTCACATACAAGGGAGTAAAACATTCAGTAGGTCAAGAGGAGCCACAGGCTTCTATATGGGAATAATTATTCCAAGTAAGAAGGAAGATGTAGTAACAATCATTCCTAAAATAGCAGAGAGATCAATTTAATTCTCTAGCAAATGTATTTTCATCCCATGACAGGTTAACCAATTAGCAAAAGGAACTAGAAATAAAAGAGAGCAAGTTCCCATCACAATATAAAGTTTTGCTGAACTATGGGTTTCCCATGCATCTGCTCCAAAGTTCAATCATCTCATAAATACAACTCACCTGCAGAGTAAGGAGTGATACAAGCCTTCATTTGCACGTTCCAAGAAGCATCAGGATCATCATCAGAGCTACACAAGGGAGGGAGGGTCCCAGGTTGTCTCTTCATATAACAGCTATTACTCAGGGGCTTAGCCCATACCACAGTTTGGTCTCTCCTTGAAACAACTCTCCAGCACATTCTTCTTAGCAGATCGTACATAGCATTCCAAATTCTGCGGTTTTCTGCATCATGTGCATAAGCTTCAGGTGAAGAGTATACAAAGTAACCTCCTGGCCTTAGCAGCCTGTCCAATTCTAACAAAAGAATTCCATCTCTCTGAAGCCAATCTATCCTACATCGGGAACAATGTGCCAATTCAAATGATCTACTTGGATAAGGTAATCTTTTGGTGCCCAAAACACCTAAAGTAGAAGGAATGCCCCTCTCCAAAGCAAACTGTATTTGATTCTCATGCACATCATTAGGTGCCAGTGACATAGCTATGATATTGAGAGGAAGAAGGTATGCCCCAAAACTAGCAACCCCACAACCCACATCAAGAACATTACGGATATTTCCACTGTTATTCAGCTTTTCTCCAGGAAACTTGAGCATCTGCACAACATTCCAATTGAATGTTAAATACTCTAAATGTATCAATTTACAAGTACAATTTAATTGATGAATTCAGCCATACCCCAGCAATGGCTGCAATGTACTTGTCCGCCCCGTCATGAAAATGGGTTCCCCCACCTGGAAACCTGATTCTTTCACCATCCACAATCATCCAGTTCTGGTCAGATTTCTCTTGGGCAAGATGAGTATGTGGTATGTTGACCTTCCATACTTGATCGCGGCTTGCTGGCCATCTAATTGGGATCTGGACTTCTAATATTAAACTTAATGAAATCAAGATAAAAAAGGGCTAGCAGCAAATTGAAGTAACCTTCATAATGTATCAAAGAGAAACTGGACAAGAACACGCTTAAGAATATTAATCTTATTTCCAATAACAAGTTAGTCAGCATCTTTAAATGCTAGCAGTTCCTTACCAAAAACAAACGGAACAGGGTTAAACAGATATATATAGTTTACTACTAACCTTATAACCAAGTGGAGGTGGGATAAGGCAATTGTATCGCCTCTCTGGGGATGGACAATGCCTTTCATAATGTTCCATTAGAGTCAAATTAGGCTTCAACCTCAGTTGGTATATTAGATTTCGGTCCAGGCATGGTATCAGTTCTGAATATCTCAAATCACAAACCTGAAATAACAATACAAGAATCCGAGATAAATTAACATACCGTAATTAAACCGTTAAAAGCTATAATTCAATTATAAACAAAAATGCATAGTATCTATAAGAAAATTAAACAGCATAAGTCAATTGCATGTGTACAGGAATGCTTTTGGGAGCCTCAGGATTGTGTTCGTGATCTTCCAACAACTCGTCAAATTCCTCATGCTTTCGCACGAACCGCCCAGCTACAGGATCAGAGACATCTTCTAAAAAATCACGGGCTTTCGGCAGCTGGGGAGCAAACAGTGAGCCGTTATACAAACAAACCAGTCCCAGAAACACTATCAGCCCGATCAAGGCATACTTGAAAGAGAACCTCCTAGTACGAACAGTATCACTCTTCTGCTTCGGCTTCATTTTCATGCCAAATGATTCTCGCTTTTTTTTACTTCATATATCAGGCACCACGGTAACTAGGGTTCTAAAGCGGGACATGAAACTTATAAACCCCTCGTTGTAGATCCATTTCTGAACACTCAAGCAAAGAATCAGCCAAATATACGTATTAACCGGATTGTGAAAATTTACACATTAACCCATATAAAAAGTTTATCAATTCTCGGAAAATCCCGTTCGTTTTTCCGTTAAATAGCAACAACTATAGATAGAATCTTGAATTTTTGCTGAATCCAAGGACAACAAGAAGATGAACCCCCGAGATTTCCGTGGTGATGGCGGTCTGTGAATGCCGTTCTCATCAAACATCCATGTCAATTTCAAGCAAGAACTCATTCACTCACTCAGCTCTTGCTTGCTGGCTACACTCAGCTTTGGCTGTGGAGCTGAGGAGACTGTTTCTTTTGGCCGCTGTTTGGTATGGTAAGCAGAGAGTAGATCAGGTAGGGTCGGGAGTAAGAGGCACGGCGATGTGATGGGCATTCTTGGAGAGAGAAAAAATTAATCATTGACTTCTGCTCTTTGCTGTCCAATGAGAATGAGAGATTTGGGTGGGTCTAAAACCCGTCAAGATTCTCGAGTCCTTAGATCGGCTTTTTTTTTGCTTTTTGGGGAGCATTGATTAGAATAAGAATGGGCTTAAAAATACAGCCATCAGGGGTAATAACGTCTTTTAGTTGCTGAAAGGTTTGGCATTTAGATTCCGAACTTGGAAAGAGTAGCTTCTCCATTCTCCTTTTTTTTTTTTTTGGTAATATAGTACCTTTATCGACTAATTTAAAAGAAATTTATAGGGGTATATCTCCAAAACTACAACATATCGCTGAAATTCGATACAAGACCGTCCTTAGTGAAAATCGAATCCAAGTCTTCTACTTAACAAGCAAATTAAAAACACCTAAATAACCGAAATCACACTACTAAGCTACTACTTTATTCTTAGCTTCTCCATTCTCTACACCTAAAGGCCTCGTACTATCCCCAAGCGCATGTGATGCTCGACCATCAAAAGTGTAATTGATGGTATTCATCCATCAACAAAAATTATTAAACTATTAATGTATATTATTGTCTCTGATGAAATTTAAATTCAAAATTTTCATTTAAGTAAAGTCACTTGATAAATGTAAGTGAAGATATTTAAACACGCACAAGAGAAATGAGACTAGTAAACTACCATCCTTATAGATGGAATGCTCTGTCAATTGTGTTGTACGCCTTTTGTTGTTCTCTATAATTGGGAAATTCCTTTGGGACTAAAATGTTCCTCCTGAAATTGCTTTAGTCTAAAAGCCTCTTTTAGGATTGTGCGGACTCTGATTTTGTTGGATGCACGTCGGAAGGCTCCCTTTCCAATAATGGAAACTTATTGGGTGGATTTATTAAGTACTGTACACAATAATTGAAGGCTAAGCTACCAACAAATGGAAATAGCTAGCTCATATTTAAATTTATATAATGCCTTTTTTTAAAAAATAAATTTATATAGTGTCTAGAAATTAAGGATGTATTTGGATTAGAATTTTTTTTTTTTTAATTTTTCACTCAAACTCAAAAAAAATAAAGTGTACTTGTTTGGACACCACTTGACATGACACTATACATGTTTGTCCACTTAGCAAAAAAAATAATAAAAAAATCATTACACTTAATAAAAAATATAAATATATATCAATTCAATAAAAATATCATAATTACACTAATAAAATATATTATTTTTGTCTCCCACTTACTAAACAACTTTTTAACTTGTCTCCACCTTACTCCTCATTTTTTGTAATCGACTCAATTCTTTTTGAAAAAAAAAAAGCAAATTTTTTTTAAAAAAAAACTCCAATCCAAATACACCCTAATTATGGGCAACATATAATGTCAATTTTATTATTATTTTTTTTTCGCATAGAGTGTATTCAAGTTTATTTTTATTTTTATTTAATGTGGGGAAAAAAAAAAACTGAAAATCATATAACACTATTGCTTCCTTCAATATATATATAGGGAAAATAGCCGGTTCAGTTCCAATACTATTTTCGAACAGTCGGTTCAATCCCTAAACCTTTTTTTTAGCCAAATCCAGTCCTCAATCAATTTTTAAACTTCCAATGTAGTCCTTTAGCAAGTTTTCAAACAAGTTGAAAGTAATTTTTTTTTGAAAAATAGCCAGATCAGTCTCAAAACTATTTTGCGCAGCCAGTTTAGTCCCTAGACATTTTTTTTATTTTTTATTTTAGCTCTATTATATCCTCAATCAATTTTTAAACTTCCAATATAATCTCTCAGTAGGTTCTCAAACAAGTTACGTGTATTTTTCTTTTTTTAATGTAAAGAATATAATGTGAAATTTTTTTAATATGTTGAAAATATTTTTAAATTTATTAATATTATAAATTAATTATAAATATAATTAAGATATATAATAATTAATGTTTATATTACATATAATTTTTTTAAAATTTTTTTTGCATCATAATAAATATTATTGAAATTTTCTCTTTTTATTCTACTAATTAATTATTTTGTTATATGTCTAAGTTATCAATCAATGAATATAGAACAAAATAAATAATTGGTGAAATAAAGAAAAAAAAAATTCATAATATTTATTATGGTGTGAAAAATTAAAAAAATTACATGTAATACAAACATTAATTATTGAAAATTTAAAAATTGATTGAAGATTGAATAGAGCTAAAAAAAAGTTTAGGGACCAAACCGGTCACTCAAAAATAGTTCTGGGACTAAACAGGCTATTTACGGGCAACTTTCTTTTTTTTTTTTTTACTTGCTGAGGGACCTAATTAGAAGGTCAAAAATAGATTGAGAATGACATTTGGCTAAAAAAAAAAAAAATTAGGGACTAAACCAGCTGTTCGAAAATAGTATTGGAACTGAACCGACTATTTTCCTTATATATATAAGTTTGTTCTTAAAAAAAATTGTCATTACTAATAACATATTGATTCAAGTAGAAAGCTTTTAAGCTTTTTTTAAAAACAAAATTTTGAATTTAAATATTATAAAATAATAAAAAAAAAAAAAACAACAAACACATATTATATTTTTTTATTAATATATCAAAGTATATAGGAGATTCCGAATCCTCGCAATTTTAATCGATCCATTAAACATTTGCTAAGCATTACAATCTTGTGTAGCATAAATATAATTTCTCTTTAAGATGTATAAATGATATATCGATATTTCCACCCTAGGTCCATGTATATATATATATATATATGTGTGTGTGTTTTTATCAACTTGCTATCCTTAAATATTTTTTTAAAAAAATATTATCTTTATTGATTAATTTTAGAGGAATTAATGGGAGAAGGTAGTTCTAGACACCTCTCTACAACATATGACTAAAATGCAGTATAAAATTATTTCAATATAAGTCAAACTTATGATTTTACTTGACAAGTCATATAGAGAAAGTCACGCTAGTCAAACTATCACATTGGTTCTTTTATTTTTCTTTTTCTAAATCAAATCAATTCATTTTATAAAAATTAATTTTATTTATTTATTTATTTATTTTTCTTCTAACATGACTTAAACTCATAATTTATTAAACTATACGTAATAGTGTTACGTCTTTTTGTTATTAATAATTACATATATTAAAGGGAAAAATCGAAGGGAGTATGCTAGACAATTACAACTAAAAGTATAAATGATTTGGGATGCTTTTTTTTTTTTTTTTTTAGTTTGATATCTTTATTGACTAATTTAATATGAATATATAGAGAAATATATCTAAAACTGTAGCGAATAGTTAAAATAAAGCACAAAATCATCCAAAAATAAAATAAATTTAAGATATTTTACTTAAAAAATGAGGCAAGATCAATTAAACTATTACATTTTTTTGTTAGACTATTCAGTATTAGAAGCTGTTATTTTGATTAATTCATATTCAGTTTAAGTCGCATTTGTAGAGTCTAATTTTTGTTTGAAAAAAAAAAATTTTACTCAGATCGCACTCGTAGAGTTTAACTTTTACTTTGAAGAAGACCTTACATAAACTCATATAAAGTGTCAAACTCGTGATCATATAAAATATTCACAAATGACAAAACACTTGTTCACGCATGTATAGTTAAGACCTTACGAGGTTACAACGTTAAATGCGAGATTATATAGACCCCCAACAGTGGAGTATGGATTAAGATTTGTCCAATTGGACTATTTATTGAAGTTATGTAATAAATCCACAGTACAATGACATGGGCCTCTCCCTATCCTGTCATACCCTACGTGATTTGTAGGCTACTGAATTGCATGGCCCAATTCACGTCTGCGCTCCGTTTCTTGGATTTTACTAAATGCTCTTTTCCTGAGTCCAATTATTCCTCGTACTACCTAACCAGGTTTATATATTTTCCTTTTGTTTTTTGTTTTTTTCCCATCCCTTTCTTGCGGGTCAAAATCTCAAATACTTTTAAGGGAAATTGGTGAATTTAGTCCCCAATTTTTTTATTATTGGTGTGGCTATTTTTTTTATTTTTTATTTAATAGATTTCCAATATATAATAAATTTGTGTATTTGATCATTTTTTTTCCAGAAAATCTATTGTTTGGAAAGTCAAATTCTGTGAAAGAAATAACCAAATGCACAAATTTATTATATATTAAGGATCTACTAAATTAAAATAAAAAAAAGGACCAACCACACCAATAATTAAAAAATTAGAAATTAAATCCACCAATTTTCCTTACTTTAAATATATGTAATTTTTTTTTTTTTTTTTACAAAAAATTATATTTTTAGATTCAAATTTACGAGTAAAGTTATTATCGATTAAATTACATGTTTTGATGAATAAAAAACTATACTTAGTATTTAATTTCTTTTAATCATTGTTGTTATTCACTTATTTTTTTTTTAAAAAAAAAAGTGTTTTTATTTTTTTAAATTGGGATAAATTAAAAAAGGAAAAAATAGTATATATGAATACTAGATATGGTAGTGGAATTATAATATTAGTGGTGCAAAAGTGCAATAGGAAAAAGAAAGTGTATGAAATGATTAGAAGGGTATTAATGACAATTATAAAAAAAAAAAAAACAAGAAAAGAAGGGTATTAATGACAAAAAAGCCAAAAAAAGGAAACCCATAATATATTAATTGAAGAATTATCCAAATTCTCAATATTTATTTATTAAGTTTAGTATTAAGTGGGATTTTATGAATAATATCGTGGAAGATATTGCTTCTTGCGTTATTATTCAAGAAATTCGCGAGTGGTTTCATCTTATCACAAATATTAAATATTTTATGTTTTTTTTTTCATCTGAAATATTTTATATTTAATAGTGATATTTTATTAACTATAAAAAATAGAGATATTTTATTATAAATATTTTTAAAAGAGTACATATAACTATAGAATTATCTAGAATGTTAAAGAGAAAATAAAAACATTTAATTGACATGTGAAAATACAAATTATTATAAATAAATTGTATTTATCTGTTGGGTTAAATTAATTTTAATTGTATATTAAAAGTGAAGGAGAACTAATTTATGTGTAAAATATATATATATATATATATATATATGTATATATTTTTAAAAAATGCAATAAGTCTTGTAAAAATGTTTTCAAGAATTATTTGTAGATAGTAAAATATTGTAAAATAAATATAATTAATATTTTGTTTAACTGAGTGGTAACAAAAATTTCACCT
>JAXGGT010000116.1:655662-668517 GCA_035583425.1 Marsdenia floribunda | reverse complement strand
ATATATATATATATATATATATATTTTAATGTTGCTTGTGTTGTTATACTTCTGGACGTTACGGGCTACGAAGTCTGTTTTAGATACAAGTCAAATATAGCAAATTGAGTGTAGTTTCCCTCCGTATGTTTGTTTGTAGAATGCAAATTTACTGAAAACAGGAAAGATAAGGTCCCAGAAGAGTAGGTCTGGTAGAGAACGGAAGGTTCATGTGTAGAGACTAGAGTCGGTGCAGAAGTTGTGGAATACAAATACAACTTTCCAAGCCGCCTCTTTTTCTTTGGGCGGACGAATTGCCACAGTAATTATTGAATTTTCTCCGAGAACAAACGCGGGTCTTAGCTGGTATATAATTTTAATTTTTAGATTTAGAATTTCTTATTTTGACCGTTTGTTTATTTTATGTTTCTGAAACCGGTTTAAGTTTTCAATTCCAGAGAATATTGATCTGTATTGGCGATCAGGACATTTTTAGATTTGATTCAGAAGTTGGGTTTTTGTTGTGGAAAAGAATAGTATAGGTTTTTTTTCTTTATTTTCCTAAAGAAGTTTTGAGATTTTGTAGATAGTTGATTCGATGGGTGGAAGCAGTTCAAGGGACGATTCTTGGAGACGGTCTAATTCTTCATCGTGGGGATATCCCCAAGCTGGTTATCCGCAATCTTCTTTTCCAGAAGATAGTTATTCGCAATCATCTTATCCACAAGACAGTTACAATTACCCTTCTCGTCCAACGGTTCCTGCCTATGGACCACCACAGCAAAGTAGTACCTCTTCTCAACATTATGGTGGTGGGGGACATAGTCGACCAGAATTGGCACAGAGGAAGTTAGACAGAAGATATTCCAGGATTGCCGACAATTATAACTCATTGGACGAGGTATGTTCATCTTATGCTCCTTCTCTTTCCTTGTGTTATCAGAATTGGAAACCTTTGATGTCTGGTTTTTATGGTAACTCTTTAATGAACGGAGCTCTGGGAAGAAGCAATCTGTCTATAACTTTGTCATTCTCTGATGAAGAGTCGTTTGATTTTTATTCATTTAAAATTTATTTGTATTTTATTTCATACTCTGTCAAATAGTTGATTGTTATTCACATCAGGCAACTGGATGTCCACAATTCTATTATCTTATAGGAAAAAAATTACGTCTTTAGATTTATATATATATTTCCCCTGTTCAGTTGAGATTAAATTCACTTGCAAGAATTGACTTTGGCTTTGAACTGAATGATTTCCTTTTCTTATACTTCTTATGCTGTCAAATCCTCAATTGGTTTGAGCCCTTCAAACCCCAAAAGGAAGAGGGAAAGTGAATACTAGCTGTAAAATATTTCCCATATTGGCACTGGACTAAGCGTGATGTGATGACTTTTCACAGGTGACTGAAGCTCTTGCACGTGCTGGTCTTGAGTCTTCCAATCTTATTGTTGGTATTGACTTCACTAAGAGCAACGAATGGACAGGTTAGATTTTTGTTAGTATTTTGTCGCGTAATTTGATATTATGATCAGAACATACTTGTTGAACTAGAAATTTTCAGGTAAGAGGTCATTTAATGGACGAAGTCTACATCACATTGGAAGTGGTTTGAATCCTTATGAGCAAGCCATATCAATTATTGGGAAAACCTTAGCAGCTTTTGATGAAGATAACTTGATTCCCTGTTTTGGGTTTGGAGATGGTAATTGGCTATTTTTTTTATCAGAGGAGGAAATTCTTTTTATTTCAATACACTTGTTTTAGAACTGTCGAATATTTGACTCATGGAATTTTGACAGCCTCAACTCATGATCAAGATGTATTTGGCTTCTATTCTGATGAGAGATTTTGTAATGGTTTTGAGGAGGTCTTAAGCCGTTATAGAGAAATTCTTCCTCATCTAAAACTTGCAGGTGTGGGTTCAATTTAGACATTTTGATGTTAGGTTTTGTGCTCCAATGGAGCTAATACTTAGAATAGCTAAATATTACTAATTCCTTTTTGTTACAGGACCAACATCATTCGCTCCCATCATAGAAATGGCAACCACCATTGTTGAACAGAGTGGGGGACAATACCATGTTCTAGTTATAATTGCAGATGGACAGGTATTTTATGTTCTAATGTTATATCTTAATCGCTGAGAAAAATAAAAGGAAGAAATATAGTAGCCAATTCCAAGTGGATCATGTTTATGAAAGGAAGTTAACAATCTTTAGACATTCTTGACCAATTTGCTTTATTCAAGATACTTCGATCATGCATTTTCTTAGACATTATGTGGGCAGAACAATATGCCTAATTGGTTTGTTTGTTGGTCGTGATGACATAAAGATTGAGAGATCAATTCATCCATCGTAGATTACTTGATTCTTTTATTTGCATTTCTAAAGATTAGATTATCAAAGTTTTGTGATGCTTGCAATAATATCTTCATATTTTTGTTACTTGTGAATATGTATTCTATTGAGGAATTAATTGGAGAATTGTGTTCCCTTCCTTTACATGCTAGTCAATGACACCATTTCTGATGCTTACGAAATTATGAACTCTAGCTTTCAGTTTGTTTCTTGAGTTCTAGGATTGACTGCAAAAACGAAATGCCTTGCATATTTCTTAATGGAAGTCTAAGATAAATGGTAGATGGGAAAACAAAAACTAATCAATCCAACTCCATATATTTGCTTTAGATTGATCAATTTGGTTTTACCTTGCCAAAGTTCTGTGATATTGGTTTGGTCATCTAGAGAACTGCCCATGTTTACAATCTGATTATATTGAACTTTTAAGACTCGAAAAGATTTTTCCTTCCCCCTCCTCATTTAGCAAGATTGCTGTTCCATAGAGTATTATTTTCCATTTTTTTTGAATTTTCCTGTTTATTGCTTTTGTTTGGTAATGTAGGTTACTAGAAGTGTGGACACTGGCCGAGGACAATTGTCCCCTCAGGAACAGAGAACTGTGGAAGCAATTGTAAAAGCAAGGTAACTTTCTGTGACACTAAATTTACAATCAAACCACATTTGTTTATTCTTCCTATTTGTTCAGTTGAGTCATCCTTTTTTGTTTTGCAGCAAATTTCCCTTGTCCATTATTTTAGTAGGAGTTGGTGATGGGCCATGGGATATGATGAAGGAATTTGATGATAACATTCCTGCCAGAGATTTTGACAATTTCCAGGTTCTACTTCTTTTACTCTATATATTCATGCTGCTTCTTTTCTTTTGTATTGCACAAGTGAAGAAACATGGCACTTCTGTTTGATCTAAAGATTCTCACTTGATATGTTTTCTTTTCGGTCCAGTTTGTCAATTTTACAGATATCATGTCAAAAAATGTTCCTCAATCTCGGAAAGAGACAGAATTTGCTCTTTCGGCATTGATGGAAATTCCCTCTCAATATAAAGCAACGATGGAACTTGGTTTGTTGGGGTAATTTGATGCGCAGTTCCCAGCCTTTCCTTTTCTTTCACTTCATTTTCTCTTCATGGCCATCCACATTTCGTTGCCTGACGTTTGCTATTTCCAGGGGAAGAAAAAGCAATTCTCCTGGGAGAGTTCCTCTCCCACCTCCGGTATATGGTGCTGGCTCTGTCAGTAGTTCAAAACCTTCGCATGCAACTAGTTTCCAGAAGACGTCAAGTTCTTATTATGATTATAGCAGTTCCTTTGACAGAACTCCATCTGCGCCAATTTCAACTCCAGCTCCAACCTCCAGTTATGATAACCAGGTATTTGTATTAGTTTTCTTGAGTATTGCATGAACAGCTATGGAGTCGTAGTGTCATAAATCATCTGGACGCTACACTTCTTGGATCACATTGACATAAATTGAATATAACTGATGTTTTTCTTCTCTCTTTTGCAGATTTGCCCCATTTGCCTTACTAATCCAAAGGATATGGCCTTTGGTTGTGGTCATCAGGTAATCAAATGTACCTCTTGTTGCGTTCTGTCAAGAGTTATTGAGTGTAATCTAAGAAAGTTATATTAATATTTGCCTCCTATTTTGCTCTCTAAACCAGACATGCTGTGAATGTGGAGAAGAACTTCAGCTGTGTCCAATCTGTCGCACTCCAATCCAAACCCGAATAAAGCTTTACTGAGTCAACATGTTTGCTAGTCTTATTTGTTTATTCATTTAGCTTGGTTAGGAATCCAAATTCTTTATTTGTTGCTGTATACTGTAAAGAAATGGTGGTTTGGATTAGTTAGGATGTTTTGGTGTTCTTTGATTGCTAATGGGAAAGGAGAGAAGGTGAAGAACAGTACTTGTTGAGTAAACTACCCTATGCTGGTGGTGTTTATTACCTCTGCAGTTGCTTGAGCATCACCTGTTGTTCTCAATTTACAGCTTTGAGGCAGGAAGAAGCTTCTCCCTGTATTCGGGATTGGTCCCGTGTTTCTTCTTCTTCTAATTGAACCTTACCCTTCCGCATTTGTTGCTTCACATGCTTAATGAGAAGCATGACTGACTATGTATCATCCACATCATCGTTTATTTGTACAGCATCTAAGAATGATGGTTTAAACTAGCATGTATTCCAAAACTGTGTCACTAAAGTTGTTCTTTCCTTATCAAATTCGAATTAATTCTGTCATGAAATTTCCCCATTTATGAGTCCATAGAAGCAGAAAATTCACTCATACAGAAGAGAAACGTGGCTTTTTTTTTTTTTTTTTTTTTAAATTTCTGAAGGAAAATTAATAAATTTGGTAGGATGTACGATCTCCCTTCATTTATTTCATGTTGAACCACCCACCCACACAAACTCATATGTACGTTACCCTGCTTACATGATCAAAGTTCCCATCCATTAGGCAACCGAAAATGACAGCGAATTGAATGGCAGGCACATGGTAACGAGGACATCCTCATCCGCCACACGCTCTGCGCATAGTAGTGATCGCTAACCCCCAGCTACTTGAGCAGCATTCAATGCTCTTCTCAAATCTCAACTACTTCCGAGTCGTAGATACAGAGAGAACAGCGGCACATCAGTATAACAAAACAAAGTTTTTGGTTATCTAGTAAGACTCAGAAGATAAGGTCGAATCCTGTCCCCGTGCTTCATTTGCTGTTCTCTGCTGTGCAAGCCACAGAGAGAGAGAGGGAAAAAAAAAAAAAAAAAACGAGAATGACTTCGGTTCTCAATTTATCGTATCAAAAACTGAGAAATGAGGGGTGGTTTGAAGACGACGATGGATATTATGAAGATTTGAGAGAGAAGGTGATCGGGAGGCAAAGAAGCATCGCCAAGTTCAGAAAGGTGCACGTTAGGAAGAGGTTGAGGATAAGGATTCCAGGGTTGGGAAGATTGTTGAGAAGAAAAGCGAGGTTGGTTGAGTCGGGGTGGAGAAAGGTCGTAAATAGATTGAAGGAAAGCCAGTCCCATTTTGGAGACCTTTTTGCAGGCAATTATTTATTTATGCAGGTCTCTCCTACCCCTTTGAAGGCTCATGTTCGTAAGTCTCTCCCGTGTTATCCCGTTGCAGATTTGTCTTCTTCTTCTAGGTATTCTCTTTCCAAGGTTGTCTGATCATATTTTTAAGTTTCTCCACTTTCCACTGCCGGTGGCTATGATTTCCATTCCTCCTTCCTTGTATGTCACTTCTTGTAAGTGTCATTTTTTAGGCCTTAAGAAATGGAAATAATCTCAGATGTTATTGTCAATTTCTTTCTGATATTTTTAAGATTTAACCACATTAACATCAAGCCATTATTTCTAAATCATCAATTTCTCCGCACAGGAGCCGACTAAAAAATTTTAGAACATAATTAAGCTGTGTGTATTACATACAGTACACAACACAGTCAAAACTGTAAATCAAATTGCAAGCGGCCATTCACTCCAACACCGACTTCCCAGATATGAATATATCCATACGAGAATTACAGTCTCCCGAGCTAGTCCTGCAAATCTGTGAAAAATCAAAATACTGAAACTCAAATTTATTCACGATTCGTAGCTCAAAGCGTAATAATACGAGGGGAGGAAATGGTAAGGTGTATACCCGGATCCGACGATGAATTTGCCGTCACAACGAAACGGTTGAGAAGCCAGAGTTTGTGACAATCAACAATACCTTGGATTTAATACTTCAGCAACAAGACAAGCAATTTCAGATGGATCCCTTTACTAAAACCAAAAAAAAAAAAAAAAAAAAAAAGGGTTAATCAGTCTTTTAAAAGAAAGAAATTTAATTATATTGTAATAATACATTATCGGACATATAATAAATATACCATTAGTTAATTATAAAAGTATATTATTCAAATTTAATACATTATTATTTTTATATGAAAAATAGGCTGCGACCATTTTATTTTATCATAAAATTGAAATCCTTCTAAGTTATATCTGTTCTTTATAGGAAATTATACAGTGTAGTTTTTTTTAAGTAGAGGTAATTTTTTGTTTCTTTTAATTATCAAAAAAAAAAAAAATTGTTTCTTTTGGTAATAATATAGAAAATTATACTATAATGTGATGAGGAGTGGAAAATGCAACAAAAAAAAAAAAAAAAAAAAAGAAGAAAGGAACAGCTGAGCCCAGGGGTTTATGGCCGCACAGCCCACAAAACACTAGCTTAAACCCCCAAAAGCTCAAATCTCGTCAAACCAGATCCTCTTCACACTCACTGCAGCAGTAGTCTCTGCTTTTGATGGCCACTCTGAAGCTCATCCGAGGTATCTCCGGTACTCCTCCTTTGCAGTTCATTTTTTTTTTTTTCTTTATCGCATAGAGGCCATTGATTTCATTTTTCCCTTTTTATTTATTTATTTATTTTTGTTTATAACAAATTTCTTCAGGGCAGAATCGTTGGGCGCTTAGGAGCATCGGACGTCGATGCTTTGCAGCGTCAACAGAAGACTACGGCAAGAGAAATTACGCCAACAATGGAAGTGAATACAATTCTGTTATTACCTCTCTTGTTGCTCAGAGGAGGTCTCTCCTTATTTTCTTTTTAATTATTTTTGTGTTTCTTTTCGAAATCCTTGCTGTGGGAAGTATGACGTGTGGAAATGAATGAACAGACCTTTCCTATTGAGGGATGTTTATGAAGATATGATGCTGGACGGGATAAAGCCAGAAAGGGACACTTTCCATTCGTTAATTGCTGGGACAATGAGAGGGGCTCGCTTGCAAGATGCCTTCTTTTTCCGGGATGAAATGAAAACTATGGGTTTTGTTCCTGATGTAATTTCAATTACTTGCGTCCTTTCTTGCTTTGCTTTCTGTCCATGTTCAGAATTGGGGAGATTCTTTTAACCATGTTAAGTAGCCTCCTGATAGTTTTGGTATCATGACTATGCGTAGCTTAATTCTTTTCTTCTTGATGTTGTATCCGTGGTGATTGGAGTTTTAAACTTGTTACCGGTCTGTTTCTTTGAGCAAAGCCTCCGAAATTACTATAGCAAAGCTACAAAAACTAAGTGTAGACTTGGATTTGAGGCATCTCTAGAACTTGTGTTCATAAATTTCCCTCCTTTGTATGTGGTTGTAGACGGTAATGGTTTGTCTCTGATATTTTCTAGGCTGCATTGTACAACTATTTAATCTCAACTTGCGGGAGATGCAAGAATTCTGACCAAGCAATCAAGGTATTTTATATTTGGCATGCCATATAGGTCTTGGTTTATAAATGGCTATTTGCAACTGTTCCGGCATTTCTACTTTAGTAACTCTTTTTTGTCTTTTTAACTTCTAGCTTTTAGAAGAAATGAAGAGGTTTGAAGTCAAACCTACTGCACAAACCTATGTTTGTCTGCTCAATGCTTGTGCAATTGACGGCCGATTAGATAGAGTGTAAGCTATTTATCTTGTTAGATTCTCTTTCTATTTAGCTCCAGTATAATGCTAATGGTGAAGCTCAAGGAGTATAATTTTCATTTTTGTATCTGTGTTAAGCTTCTTGCAGTAATAAGCCTTTCCTTGAACAACGGTAGCTTTTGTGAATTTCCTCGGTGGAGTATAATTCCTATACTGCTAATGCTGCATCCTTTTCTTATTTTGTAGTTCTAGAAATTAATTCATGGGTCCATTAGTAGTAGTTTCACCACCTTTGATTATTTTTTTGAATATGAGAAATGTATTAATACTTGCATTCTCTAGGCTCGCGATTGTTCGGGACATGACTGCAGCTGGGCTTGGTTTGAACGGATTTTGCTATGCTGGACTTATAATTGCACACAAGAATAAGACTCCTGTTACCGATGATTTAGGTTCCAAAGTAAAATACTCCTGTTTCCTATGATTATGATTTCTATCTGCTTCTTTTGATGATCTGTTATTGTTTTTATTACCTGGAAAAGATCATTGAGCTAGTTGAGCAGTCAAAGGGCTGGTCATCAGTGGATCAACCGAACAATGTGGCTGACAGTTTGATGATGGGCATTACTGAAGAAGAATTGTACAATATCCCTACTGCTGAATACGTCCGTCGGAGGGGATTTGTTGCTCGGCAGCATACTGTGTATCATGCTGCATTCTACGCTTTGGCAGAACTTAAGAATGTTCAGGTGTAATCTCAGATACTTTTTTTATTTTTTAAAGTTTTTGTTTGTGGGGCTGAGGGGGGGGGGGGGGGGAGGGGGTTTAAAACATCTAATTGGGATAATTTCTATACTTCTGCCATGCTCTAATCTGTTAACAATGATTAGAAAAGTTGTATCATATCACTGTTTGCCATTATCCAATAATTTTCTTTTGACCTCCGACCATATTTAGTGATATATATGCATCCAAGAAGATATCATAGCATAACAAGTATGCTTTTTCTTGTTACAAACTGCTGCTTTGTTCTTATAGAGGGGATGTCATACAGATTTGGAGTCTCCAAGTAAGCAAGTGGACATTTTGTTCATGTATGTATTACTTCTAATGTAAACACAATCGAAAGCTAGCTGAGAGGTGTTATCTGACGGAAAAAAGCATCTTGTACTTTGTAGAGATTGGACATTTTCCTAAATCAAATACAACTTATTTACTCAAATAATTTCTTGATTCATATAAATCACTTAAAACAAAGGTTTTTCTTTTGGTTCACCAATTATAAAATATAAACATGTTAGGAGATGGATATTTGCTGAAATTACTCTAATATTGGAACCCGATGAAACTTACTTAAGCCAATAACTTAATAAAGGAAATTCCCCCCTCCCCCCTCCCTCCCCACTCCCCCACCGCTGCCAGCTGCTTCCAGGTACACAGTCATGATTCATTGCTTTGGGATGTTTAGCTTCATTTAAGCATTAGTGCCATTAAATTCATACAAAGGTCTACTTAAAGCATAGTTTTGACCACATCAATTCATCAGATATTTCCCACTGCTAGAACAAGTTTTGACCTTGATATCTGTTTATATTTGAGTTACAATTTTTGGTACATATGTGTCTAATCCATTTATGTCATGTTGTTTTCATGCTCTATATATCACTAGAAATATTGAATCAATGTTGCGTTTTTGTAATTTACATGTTAGTTTTGAATTTATCTGTTACCATCATTCATATTACTTTTTTCCTTGTAAAGATGATTCATATTAGATTTTATTTCTGTATATCTTGATAGGCAATGGAAACTCTTTTAGACATGTTTCGAAAGGATGGTAAAGGACCTGATGTGTACATGGTGATGCAAATTATGAGGTATTTCACTGTTCGGGGTTGTCATTTTCCTCGTTTTAGTTATACAATCATTCAAGTGGAGTGCCTAAGAAAAGAAATCTACTAGGTTTGCATATTTAGGTGTTCTGGTAAAAACATTTCTGCTTCTTGGTGAAAGCTATGTAACATTTGACAATTTTTTCAAAGGATTTTATCTTTGTTCTATAGTTCACAATGATGACAAAGAAAAAAAAAAAAAAAAGGATTTTAGTTGCAGAAGTGAGGTGCCATTTCTATATTTGCTGTTTATTGCACTGTTTACTTCCTGGAATGTGTTATGTGAACCAACAAGTGCAGATAAGTTTATGTATATCACTGAATGATTGTTGTGCAGGTGCTATTTAAATTCTGGAGATATAGACCGTGGTCTTCAGACCTTTGAGGAGTACATGGATGCAGGGAAATTACCTTTTGCTGAACTATATGCAGTGAGTTTGGAATGGATATGCTGTTACCACTACTGGATGAACTTCTTAAAATGGCAAAATTTTGATATTTTAGAGATTGTCTAATTTTCCGGAGGAAAGTGGAAAACAGGCGTTTTGTTTGCTATCCTTTAGATGCTGCTGGCTCTCTATTTGATATGTTCTTGGTGGAAAATGGTTTATCGACATGCCTGTTTAACCTTGTTACCTAGGAGCTCCCTTCCCCACAAATTCCCTAGGTCCTGAATCCTGTGTATTTGGAGTTTTGTATGATCTTTTTGTGGTAGCTGCAAATTAGGGTTAGGTTTTAGGTGCCTAATTAGCAATTTAGCAGTCATGGTGCAATTCTCTTTTGTCTTTTATACTTTGCTATGTGATGTCATGTCTTGCAAGTTTCTGCCTGAATTGCATTGTGCATGGTTAAAAACGTTAGTTGCTGAACAATGATATGCATAAATGTATCTGTAGAATGTTCGCAAATTTATTACCATCTGTAGGTAATCTATTTTTGAACTCTGATTTCTAAAGATGAGTTGACTTTTTGGTTTTAATGTAAATTTACACCTGTGATTGCAGACGCTTATAGAGGGAGCAATGTTGGGACATACACCTAAGGGAATGCAACTTGCTCAGGATACACTGGTATGTATATTCTGATGTTTGCCAAATCTGTTATCAATAGATTGGTTTTGCCTTGTGTAACCATAAAATCTCTCTTGTTATTTAGGTTAAGATGAACTCTAGAAACTTTTTCCTGAGCCCCAAAATGGGAAATGATCTCCTCCTTGCAGCTGCAGGTGAAGAAGTAAGTAAATCAAGGAAATTCAACCTGTTCCTTTATTTGGCTTGGGTTATGCTGAGCTTCCATTCTCATAAAAATTTCTTCTGTTGATGCTGTGTTTGCAGGCCGGTGGGTATACGACTGCCAACTTGGTATGGGATATGATGCAAGCACGTAAAATCACCCCATCACTTCCTGCAGTAGAAGCATATTTCAATGGCTTAAAGGTAAGATCCTTTCCACACTTTTTTCTCTAGTCATCTTTTAGAAACTACTGGTTGTATAGTGCACTAATATAATTTATGTGCATTGAGAAATATCTTTAAGTGTATATGCAAATGGAAGGATAGATAATGTGAAACTTGACCCAATGCTGGGCATAGCTGTCGGGGCAATTTCTCACAAATTCAATAATGCCTAGTCTGTATGAGGCTCATGCATTTACTTCTGTAGCTGTGCCAACTTTCTGCAAGTGTTCTTTCCTTCATGCAATGGGATTTTTTTTTTTTTTGGCCCCTCTCTTTGTTGCTGTCCTGTGTAATATGCTATAAAATTGCTTTGAATTCCAGAGACGGGAGATACCTGAGGATGATCCAAGATTAAAGCTTGTCTCTCGGACCCTCGATGGTTTGAGGTTCAGATCTGGAGCTGGATCTGCACGATCTTAGGAGTGGAGAGATGATGACAGTAAAGAGTAAGGAGAACATGGTTCCGGACCTCTGCCATCTTCCTTGTGAAACGAATGGGGGCGGCGCTTAGGCAATTGATTCATCTGCTCAACTCTTGTACACTAGATGTTATACTGTTTTTACTTCCTCAAAGAAGGTGCAACATGATCTTTAGAATATTAGATATATTTTATTTTCAATAACTTTTCTCATTTAGGATGAATTTTAAATGGAGATTGTTAGAATATAAAATCAAGCTATTATTATTAGTTAGAAGTTTTTATTAATTAATAATTCTAATATTAATTATAATTTGTTATGGGAATTTATGGGAAGATTTTAAGATTAAAACATATGTTGGAATGTATTAATAAGACTGTCGTTTGTTGTTTTTTTTTTTTTTTTGTAATCTGGATTATAACACGGTTAAAATCGGGCATACGGTTATTTTTTATGAGATTTGAATTCAGTCTTTCACTTGATAATTTAGGCAGAGATACTTAAATAAAAAAAATTACATTGCGGAATTACTATCTCATTTTTAACGTTTGTTTTTTTGACACGTAGAAGATTATCTTTAGATAAGTAAAGGAAAGTCAGACAAATCCAGCTAAATGTATTACCGTGTGGTGGAATACGATCAAAAAATTAAAAGAAATACGAATCACAAAGCCCAATACAAAAAGCGAAAGCAATGGAAAAAGGTGGGCCAATTATAAATCTTCTCAAACTGGATATGGGGCCTTCTAAAAGCACAGTAATTATTTCTCAAAATATAGGCCCATTAGAAATAAATTTGGAAAAAGGGAAAATGCCAGAAATTCGCCTCAAAACTTCTTGTGGGTTTAACGAAGTTTAGTTGGGCAGAGGACTTCTGCCGCCCCTGCGCGCTTGCTGTTGATAACTGAAGTTGTTTAGAGTCTTCTGTTTGTTCCAATTGCTTTTGAGATTTGAATGGCCGAAGAAGAACGAGGATTTGACAGAACGAGCTCTCCAGACGGAGGAAATCCAGAGTCAGATGATACGAAGGGAGAGATGCGGAAGATGAAGAGGAAGAAACGACTAATGGAGGAAGCTGAAAAGGCTGACAAGCGCGGGATTTGTTATTTGAGCCGGATACCTCCACGGATGGATCCTTTGATACTTCGTCAGATTCTTTCTCAGTACGGGGAAATTCAAAGAATTTATCTTAGACCTGAAGGTTAGTCTATCGACCATTGATCTCATTTTTCCATTTGTTTTATCTACTGATTTTCCACTATTGAAATCCATAAATTATGCTGTTACCTACCTGGAATTGAGATTTTTAAGCCGGAAAATTGACAAAT